>CATIWQ010135836.1:0-14568 GCA_949673415.1 Euphorbia schlechtendalii | reverse complement strand
AATATCGTGTATAATCACTGGATCTATGATATAACGCTGTTTAGTGAGCCAACATTTTTGGAATGGTAACTTGCTAAATGTGGCTATGTGAGAGCGACCCGTACTAAGCATAGTATTGATGTTGTCCAGGTTTATATAATTTTCTTAATTCGTTTGTGTTAGATTTAGAAAAATCATTTCATGTTTTGTTCTGTGATGAATAATTGAACATCTGTGTATTTAGAACCGAGTCTGTTAGATTAATTTAGTGAATCGTAACATCTTTGTTAAACTTGCATTCTTTCTCTGCTATCCTTATTTCGTAGGGAAAATCTATATATTTAGATTCTCTAATCTTTCATACCTATATTTACTCATTTTTCATTCTAATCTTCCTATCCAAAACCTCCAATCTATTTTTATTTTATTTACTCTGTTTTCCCTTGTTGATCTTTAGACTTGGTTCCTTCCCTATGGGTTTGATATCTTTTAAAACTACATTGCAACTGTATACTTGCAGTTATCATTATTTTTCTATTTGATAAGAGGTACTGACAACACCTGTATTTTACGTGAATAAGTTTTTGGCACTATTATTGAGGATAAGCCTTTCGAAACAAGTGTAGCTAAATCTTGCAAACAAACTATTAAACTTATCAGAAGAAAAGTGGTGAACACATATTCTTGTTGGTAATTTGAGATTTCCCTTCTATTTACGGCTACCTTGATATGAGGCATATTGGTTTTGAAGTAAGGTTTGAAAAAGGTTTGATTATAGAAGAATAGAGATGAAATTTTCAGAACTTTGTAACATTTGTAGAAGTTGTGGTGGCTAAGGGTTCAACATAGACCTATTTATAGAGATCTAAAAGGTCTCTAATTGGCCAAAATAGTCAATATAGCCGTTTATCCTTCAAACTAGCTGTTATTGGCAGTTTCAGACATCTGTCGCATGTTAAATTGTAATCTGTAACGGTTATATTCTTCCCGTGTTGCGATTGCTAAAGCTTGTCACAATCGTAACTTTCCTCACAACTAAAACAGAAGATTTCACTGCTTAATGTCACAAGCGCAATCTGTGTCGCGGACGCGAACTTCCTAATTTCTTCAATTCTTTTAATTGTTAGACTTAGCCTTATAATAACTTATAAAAATATAAATAAAAATAGACATAAATATTTATTTATAAATGAACGATTACAGAATTAAGTAAACAAACAAACAAAGAAACAAAAACAAACTGTACCTAAATCTAAATGAAAAGATGAAATTTATTCAAAGGGAAGTGATTCTATCATTTGGTCAATCTTGTAGCAAGATTCCCTTAGATCTCGCTCGACATCAATCATCAGAGTATGAATGTCATCGATTTTCCTATGGATTGAAATCTACCCTTCCATAAGTTCATTCAACCTTTCGTGGAGGTTGGAAACTTTACGCTCTTCCTCCTGCGCAATTTCCATCTCTCTGTGTCTGTCAGATTCCACCCTTTCATCCCATGATCTCCAATCATAGGTTATTCTATCTTCTCCAATGCACCTTACCAGAAAATCATGCTCGAAGAAGACTTCCGTTGTTAATTCCGAAATCACGTCTTCACTAGTAAAGATTTCTATGGCATAAGGCATTCTCCCAATCTGGCCCAACAAATTCGCCATCGTCCGACACCCGTATTCTATCATTCTGGGATTTTGAGCAGGAGACATAAGTGTCTCCTTCATAATCCTTGAAATATCAATAGGTGTGCTATTCCAAATTTCTTTAATCACGAACAATTCTTCAGGAATGACAAGATCGAAAATTGGACTTGCCAAATAATGCACCACTTAAATAAAAGTGTAATTCAAGCAAACAAGGATCACGAATCCACCGGCTGTAGGCAGATTCTTGTTTGAACTCGGCTTTTCCAGTTAAGCAATTCCAAGTTGGTACAGGATCCCAGCTAAGAAGCATTTTGTTGAAGCAATCCCTCGGAAATCCCATATACTTCTCCAGAGCCTTCCTCGTCAGTTTATACTCTTTCCCATGGTGACAATAGACTAAACAGTTCTGCCTATCATTCTTCCATGCCAATGTGACCAACATCTCCATGAAGTTGTTTACACTGTTCCCCAGAGTCATGTTCTAGTAAATGACAAAGTTGAGTATTCTGAGATAATACATAACTCTTCATAAACAAAAAGATGAATGAGACTATTCATATGGATAGTATAGGAACTTTTGAACTCAGCATCTCAAATGACCTCGAAATGGTCTCCCTCTTCTCTCGAATGGATCGGGATCGTGCCTCGTACCACTCTTGAAGATTCGATGGCGAAACTAGACTGGATTTTTTTGGTATAACCATTTTTAAGAAAGAAAAATTGGAAAAGAATGAAGTAATTTCAGATTTGGAACAGATTTCTGTTTAGAAAAATAGAAATTCAGATTGCAGAAGTGAGTAATTGCTGAATGGTCGGGCATCAATTTATAGATGGTAGTAGAATAACTATCGAATAACTGCTCAACTGCTGCAGTTATCGCACAAGTCGCGATCGTGACTTATAGATTTTGAGAAACAGAAAGTTTTAATCAGGAATTCAAGAGCGCGAATAGGAAAAATAGAAGAAATTCTTCTATTTATCGAGAATTCAGATGTAATAATATGATGTATCACCTACAAGATGATAATTTCATATTTTTTTCACATCCAAGTTAGGATTGACAAATTATACAGTTTGGGAAAGAAATAAATAGATATAATTAGAAAATGTACCGTATCTTTAGCAATTAGATCTCTAGAATGCACTTGCCTTCACCGGTAGAGGCTCCAAAAAATTGATCATAAGGTTTCGACTCTACTAACTCTGAGGGTTTATTATATAATGAAATCAAAAACCTTGTTCCCCACTCTTCCACCGATAAGTTAAAAGTTAAAATACGAACATGTGTGTTCGGTACCTCTTATCAAAATAGAAAAATGGTGACCACTGCAGGTATACAGTTTCGATGTAGTTTTAAAAGATATCGACCCCACAGGGAAGGAATTTTATCCTAAGGACCAACTAGAGTCACGTAACAAAAGAAAATAAGATAATTTGTATTGAAGGATTGGAATGATGGATGAATGTATAGATGTATGAAAGATTAGAGAAGATGCAAACTATATAGATTTTTCCTAAGAACAAGTATAGTAGAGAAAAACATGAAAAATCATTAAGAATATTTCTCACACTAGATAATTTCAACAAACACGGTTCTAGAAGCCCAAATATTCAATAATTCACCATAGAGCAACACATGAAATGACTTTTCTAAATCTAGGGTAAACAAATTATGACACTTGTAAGAACCTGGATAACATTAATACTATGCTTAATATGGGTCGCTCTCACATAACCATATTTAACAAGTTACCACTCCAAAAATGTTGCCTCACTAAATGGTGTTATAATCACAGATTCAGTGATTATACACAATCTTGTTAACCTTGATATCACTCTTAAAGTTAACTCGATAGCATATAACTTAATTAATATAAATTACGCAAAATGAAATACTCGTTACGACACATAGACATATCATAAACTTCAAAATAGAAAGTATAAGTTGAAAATAGAGTAAAGTTGTAAGGTATGCAAGAGAAAGCTAAAGTTAATCAAACCGTATCCACACTTTAATTAGAGTCGTCAATTCCCGTAATTCCAACGTCTACCTTGAATCCGGTCTCGACTCGTACAGAACCTCCGCCATGATGCTATTCTTTATGAATATCGAATAAATGAATGTTGAAGAACGAAAACTTTTATTGATAAGTTCTTTGCAATTACACTCATACAACAATCGCTCGAATTTGTGGAGAAATCTAGTGATCGAAATAAGTATCGAATCACTTAAACATTTTTCTCACTAACACTATGAACTAGCGAAATCTATATATTTTCACTCTCTATCTATGCATACACTATCACACTCATGTGCACACCATATGCCACTTATTGAACTCCACACCATCTGAAAATGGTTGAGTTTTTATCCCTGTTTATAGAGTACGAAGGGTTGCGTTTATCCAAATAAAGAGTCGTGTCTATTGGCAAAAGATTGCATCACTTGATTGTGATTGAATGCAAGGTCTTATCCTTATCCATAATGGATAAGCACCTTTTCATGATTGGTTGACTTCTAAAAGGTGTCTTTTCATTTGGTAGTTGATGGCGGTTGATCGATTTTATCCGGCGGTTGGTAGTTGAGAGGAGTTGACCAATAACCGTCACTAGTCGCGATCATGAATTACATGTCGCGATCGTGACTAATAGTTGATGACTTTTCTATTTTGAAGAATACTAAGTCGCGACCGTGAATTGTTGTCATGACCGTGACTTGTATTTTTCTTTAGAATTCTTCTTGAAACTTTACCGATCTTCGACAACTTCGATCCTAAGTTAAATCCTTATGTTCCACGCATCTTTTTGCACCTTTTTCACTCTTCTTACATAGAATTCCACTTTTGATCATTTCACTTTCAAGATTCACCTAGTTTCTGCATTTGCATAAAAAATAACTACATACCACATGAAATATTTTATATGAAATATAAAATGACTCTAAACCATATAGTTTTATTATTGAAAATATCATGATAATAATTGTAATTATACACTTATCACATAGCGTAGGTGGGAAGCGCTTGAACGACTGATTTCATCATGATTTCTTTCCCATTCTGTGACAAGTGTTCTTGCTACACCCTTGTATCCTTTTATGCTCCTTCCCCATAATGTAGTCAAAAATATGTTTCTTTGAGTTACCGATTATAGACAGAAGACCCAAATAGACACTGTGACTATCTACTTCAATGGCACCCAAGCAATCAATAATTTCCCGTCTGACACTAAAGTTCGTATTAGGCTGAACATAACAAATGACTTGCTAAAGTTTATCTGCTGACCCGAGGCGACTTCATAAGTACGAAACACTTCTCTGAGAGTAAAATCCTCCTGAGTTGTGGCTTTAATAAAGAAAAGGTTATCGTCGGCAAATAGTAAATGAGAGATGAGCGGAGCTGTGGCGGTGATTCTGCAACCATATAGGGCCCATGAAGCAATCTTTTTCTGCATTAAAAGGGTAAAACCCTCAGTGCATATCAGAAACAAATAGGGAGAAATCGGGTCCCCTTGACGGAGACCACGCTGAGGATAGAATTTCTCAAACTTCCCATCTCTATGAGTAATTGTATAAGACATCGATGTAACCGAGTGCATGATCAATTTGGTCAATTGAGAAGGAAATCCAAGCTTCAGTAACATGGCACGAACATACTCTCATTCAACCCTATCATGTGCCTTCAACATATCAATTTTTAAAGATCCCATTCCTACTTTTCCTAACCTCTTTCTCTTCATATAATGTCCCATTTCAAAACCTATCAAGATATTATGTGTTATCGCTCTCCCAAGAATAAATGCTCTAGGCTTATGATATAATATAGTTCATCACTGGCTAAATTCTATTTGCCAACATTTTTGACATAATTTTGAAAAGGACATTACAAAGAGAAATTGGTCTAAGATCAGAGACCAAAATAGGAACTTCTTCTTCAGTATTAAGACAATATGCGTATCGTTTATACCAATCGGGAAAAAAATTATTATGAAAGCAATCAAGACAAAACGATGTAACCTCCTTTCCCACAACATTCTAAAATTTCTGGTAAAATCCCGGGTTGAACTCATCGAGACTCAGCGCTTTATCGGTATGCATTTGGAAAATTTCAATTTTTACGTCATTAACTGAGAAAGGACGTTGCAGCTCCAGGAGTAAATCAGGATGAATTTTTTGTTGCACTAGCTCAAGGACTTCTGCATAATTCACCCCGTGAGATGTAAATAAGTCCGTGTAGAAGCTTTGAATCTTGTTTTCAAGCCCAGAACCCCACTCAACCCACTTCCCATTCAGCTTTTGTAACCTCTGGAAGCACTTTTTCCTATTACGGCTGGAAGCTACCTTATGGAAGTATTTCGTATTCTGATCCCCTTGGTTGAGCCATGTTACTTTTGATCGCTGCTTCCAATACTCAGCCTGCCTTCGTAATAAGCTGCCCAACTCATCCCTTTTTACCACAAACTCCTCTACACAATCCCAACATGCCTATTCTTTCAAATCTGCAAGCTCCCTCCAACATTGTCGTAGACATTGCTTAACAGAGCCATGCTGTCTCCAGCCCCAAGACAATAATTCTTGAGCTCATAGCCTTAATTTCTCAATTACCGATGAGTTGCTATCCTGCCAACAACACTCTACAAGATCACCACAGCCTGGGATCAAACGCCAATTATTCTCAAAAAGGAAATCTGAGTTTCTAGTGATCCGAACTACTAAGAAACATAGAAGAGTAGCTGAGTGGTCAGATTTCGATGTAGCAATATTCTGAACCCAAACATCACTAAATTTTTCCAGCCATGCAACATTAGAGATCGCTCTATCAAGTCTTTCTGACTTGCCTCTACCTCTTTCCCAAGTAAATTGATATCCCGGCATGCCCAAGTCTTGTAAACCACATCTCGTTAAAGTGTCTTGAAAGCCTATAACCCAAGCCATCATTCTCGGCGTACCCCTTACTTTCTCCTCTTAGATTAACATATCATTAAAGTCACCAATTACGCACCACGATAACTCACTTAAACCACTCAAGCTAGTCAAAAAACTCCATGATTCTTCCCTCCTACGGTTTGTATTTTTTGGACAGCCATACAATCTAGTCAATCTCTAAGGATCATCCTCATCTTGAATAATAACATCGATA
This sequence comes from Euphorbia schlechtendalii, assembly GCA_949673415.1. NCBI lineage: Eukaryota > Viridiplantae > Streptophyta > Magnoliopsida > Malpighiales > Euphorbiaceae > Euphorbia > Euphorbia schlechtendalii. The sequence continues at coordinate 7,808 of CATIWQ010135836.1, read as the reverse complement.
AAATTCCTCCCATACTTGTGCAATCGAACCATGTCTTGCTTCTTCCAAAGCATCGCCAAACCTCCTCCATGATTAATATGAGTAACATAGAACATGCCATCAAAGCAAATACGTTTTTTAACCCATTCAACAACATCCCTGTCCACTTTTACTTCCATTAATAACACCAAATTGAGCAATAAAGAAGACACTAAGTCTTCAAGTTCATGAACTGTTAACTCCATGCCCAATCCCTGACAGTTCCAGCTTAGGATTTTCATGGCCCTTGGCGAGCTCGCTGTTGTGTTCATATCTGACGTGTCCACCAGCATATCTGCATAACTATCAACTGTGCGCTTCCTTTTAATGTCTATAGGGTATACCACTACAAAGTTATCCACAGTCTCCACAAGCTTTTGTTGAATCTGCCTTCCCTCATCAATAATACTCCGAGCAGTATCTGAAGCACTGGCTGAAGGTAATAGTGATCCCGTAGGGACTAGGCTGCATCCATTCTCATCCCTCAACCATTTATCCTCTTCCGTAATCATGTACTTATGAATCGTAGCTCTAATGGAGTTATCATACATTCTTTTAGGTACATTCTCAGACATATAGATTAATGGATAAAAAGCTTCTATATGATGGAAGCCCCCACAGATGAAACAAATCGAGGGTAATCGTTCGTATTGGAATAGCGTGAAAACCTGGGAGCTCTCATTAACCCGCAACCTCATTCTTCTCTTAATAGGTTTATTAACATCGATCAAAACCCTGACTCTCAAGTACAACGACCTTGAGACCTTAAAGTTATTTTCATCCACCTCAAGGAACTCACCAATAAACTTCCCTACTGCTTCGCATAATTGGACAGAGACAAAGCCTACAGGAATACCAAAAACTTGATCCCATATAGGAGTAGAATTAACTACAACCTTCTCAGGGTCTTCATGGGGCTGTCTTGGGGCCAACGCAAGTAACTTGTTTTTGAAGTTCCATGGACCTCCTCTTGAGACACGCTCGTAATCTCAGATATGAAAAAATTTGAACAAGTACTGATTCATAGCTCACAATTTCTTGATATTCAACCCCATCTTCGATTCCCATACCTTTGATATTGTTCTACGAAAGGCCCTCTCATCTTCTTCCCTGCTCGAGAACAGAATTCCTACGTAATAAAAACCTTGGTCTGCATCAGTGGTTTGTGGTAACCGAATCAGTGCTTCGGAAGCTTCATCATCCGCCTCCTCTAACTGTAGAGCCTCGTATCTCTTGCGCACTTCCTCGTTAAGGTTACTGGGATTCATCTCCAGGTCAAAAAATCACCGAACAGAGGCTGGCAAAAGAACAAGAAAAAACATAGAAGACTTGGGTGAGCAACAAGATAGCAAACCCTAAGGTCAGACTATACTTGTATTAATACAAAATTTGAAATAGTTTAAACGAAACTGTTAGGAGCCCATGATTTAAATAACTGAACTGCTACGCATCGCCCGTTTTTACTTCGCATCGCCCGTATTTTTTCAAAAATTTTCCTATTTTACCCCTCACCCTAATTTCTCTATATAACCCCACTTTACTATCTTTTTTTCTATTCTAACATCCAAACTTCAAATTCATACCCTAAACTTTCTCTAAAATTTAAAAAAAAAATTTCGGCGACATGGACGGAAGAAGCGGGAAAGGAAAAGCTTCAGCTCAGGTATGTTTTCGATTTTCGTTTAACATCGGGGATGCTTTTTCTGGCCATTTTTTGGTCGAAAAAATAGCCCCGGTTACCGGCGCCGGAAACTGCTCAGTTTTGCAATTTCCGACACCGGAAACTGCAAGATGATCGTTTCCACCGGAAACGAACAGATCGGTTAGTTTCCGGTGTAAACGAACCGATTTGGTTCATTTCTGTCGCCAGAAATGAACCAGGACTGGTTCGCCGACGAACCAGTCGTGGTTCGTTTCCGGCGATGGAAACGAACCGATCTGTTCGTTTCCGGTGGAAATGAACCGGAAACGAACAATCCCGTCGTTTTCGGTGGAAAAAATTGTTCGGAAAATAATTTCGGCCAACCACAATGTTGGCCGGAATTATTTTCCGGCTTACCACAAAAGTGACCGGAAAATAATTCAGCCCACTTGCAACTGTAGCCGGAATACCACGAAGGTGGCCGGAATTCTATTCCGGTCACCGGTTTGGTTGGCCGGAAATTATTTTCGACCACAGTTGCAATTGGCCGGAATTATTTTCCGGCCAACTACATAATTGGCCGGAATTTAATTTCGGCCAGGTGCATTACTGGCCGGAATCAAATTCCGACCAATAACGTTGTCGGTCGAAATTTAATTCCGGCCAACTATAACCAGAATTTAATTAGGTTGGCCGACTACATTAGTATGGTCAAAATTGTATGTCGGGATTAAATTGTTTGAACCGATAATCGTATATCGGTGAAATTTTTAAAACTTTTTATTCAAATACATGTTCTTAATTTCAAAAGTACATAACATTTTATTTAGTAACTTAATAAAAGTTGGTAGAAAAATATATTTAGTCGATTAAATATTTTTTTACGGAATATTTAATTTACTGAATTATTAATTTATTGAATATTTATTTACAGAATATTTATTTTATTGAATATTTCTTTTAATAACATATTATTTTATTGAAGTTCATTTTAACTATTTTGAATATTTGTTTATTGAATACAGGATGCGATGGGTTCGGACCCACGACGTGTAGCTGCTTGCGATCTTAACGCGTCTATGAGGCGACGCAGACAGCGGGTACTGATAGAGGATGTTGTGGAGACTGTCCCTACCATGTCAACTTCAGGAATAGGTTCGAGTTTTGCTACACCACACAGTCTCATCGGAGCAGATCCACTTATCTTTCAAGCCGGTGATTATGAGTTAGATGATATGTCGGACTTAGAGGGAGGGGATGATTATGATGATGTTGTGGATGACACTCATATGGTTAGGAGAAAGCGTGATCGAAGATTTGATACAGAATCTTCTTCGAGTAGTAGGGAGCATGTGAGAAAGTGGATAGTTACCAAGCCTGTACCTAGTGGACCGTATATTGGTGACATGATCCTGAGTTTTTTGGGTCATGTCGCTTCCGAGATTTGGAAGGGTAATAAGAGGGAACATTTGAAGTGTCATAATAGACCGTCATGGTTGAAAGAACTAAGAGTTTGGTTTGAGATGATGGATAGGAGAGGAAAGCAGATTTTTGAGAGGACTGGGGTGAGCCACTTGCCCTTTACTATGTATGATCACATTGACGCGGATTTGATTTCCGCATTTGTTGAGCGGTGGCAGCCAGATACGAATTCTTTCCACTTACCTTTTGGAGAGATGATTATTATGATGCATGATGTGCATTATATTTTAAGCATCTCTGTTGATGGATTGAGTGTCTCGGAGGATGGTGGAACTTATCATATGAAGAATGTTGTGATGGAGATGCTTACGGTTGGGGAAGATACGGTGAAGGAAATATGGTTGCATGGTGTCGTTCCTGCTAAGATAGTAGCGGAGAAATGTCGTGAGAGCCATCGACCACCCCATGCTAAGATGGCAAGCTGGATGTGGTTGATGTTTGCAGGGACCTTGTTTGTAGACAAGATAGGTAACCGAATCCGACCAACTTGTGATTTAGAGGTGAAAGATGAGTTGAACTGTGTACGTGAATATGCATGGGGTGCAGCTACATTAGCATACTTGTATCGCCAGCTTGGAATGGCTAGTCGAGGTGATTGTAGACAAATTTGTAGATGTTTGACTCTTCTCCAAGCTTGGATATACGAGTATTTTCCTTATTTTCAACCTCATACACGTTACCCTATTTGGGAAGGACAAGCTAGGGTGATGTCGTGGGCACCCCGTTTAGAGGGTAAGGGTGTCCGTTTGGATGCTTTGCGTATGCGCATTGATTAGATGACTGCAGTAGAGGTACAAACTAATTTTTATTTAACTTTTAATGTGTTTTAGATCATTGATTTTACTATTATGCAGGTGAGGTGGCTTCCGTATGGTCCTAATCCTAGTCAACGAATTCGATCTCGTTATATCATCTTGGAAGTCAACAAAGAGCAGACTCATCAAATGTAGTCGTGGTCAGCCATATAAGGGGAAAGACAAAAACTTGCCATTTTCCAAATAGATATTCACAAAAATAGAAAAATGTGGTTGCCCCTTCCAAATACAAATGAAGCAGAGCAGTTGGACTTCCAAGTGCTCAATTACAGTCGAAGCTGGATATCATGGCATGCACAACCATATCATGTACAACTTTGATGCTGCTCATCCAAAATATAACCAAATGAGCCAAGAGTCTAAGAAAACCATTGTAGAAATGAGCGCAGCACAAGCGAAGCCTAAAAATATCATGGCAACCCTCATTGATAAATTTCCCAACGAGTCATTTAACATGCGCCAAATCTATAACTTAAAGATGAAGCTGTGTAAAAAGCCATTTAATGGTCGAAACGTCATTCGTTAGTTTTTCCATCTGGCATAACAAGCCAAGTACTTGCATTGGCATGTTCCTGATCCGAAAATGAGAGCTCTCACTCATGTGTTCATGGCGCATCCAACCTTGTTGATTTTGTTGCTGACATTTTCCTTACTATGTAGGCATTGATTCTACCTACAAAACAAACAGATACAAGATGCCTATGATAGAATTTGTGGGGGTGACTCCTGACAACAAAAACTTTCTCATCGCATGGGCACTAATGAGAGATGAGACGTCCACCAGTTACGCATGGGCGCTTGACAAATTATGGTAAATGTTTCGATAAGATGTTCACCCTACTATAATTGTTACAGATCGGGAGCTGGGTCTATTCAAACCGATAGAAGAACTATTTTCAAATACCGCACATCTTCTTTGTGATTGGCATATACACAAGGATGTTGAAAACATGATTGCTAGAGTGGTCAAATGTAAGGATGAGGCCCAAAAGATGGCTAATGAAAAATGGAGGAAAGTTTCCAACTCACAAATAGTGGAAGAATAAGATGCCAATCTTGCAATTCTGATATACTCGTGGCGTAGGGTATGGCCTAACTTGGTAACATATCTCATGGATACATGGCTTATTTATAAAGAAAAGTTCATTCCTCCATGGACGAATAATTTTTTACACTTGGGGAATACGTCAAATTATCGGGTGGAGAGCGAGCATGCATCGCTCAAGGATTAGCTCCACACATCAACTGTAGCCCTCGATACTGTATGGACGAAGGTCGATAGACAGATTCAAGCATAAGAAATAAACATAAAGTAAGTACATTTACTAATGTTATTTATGACAGTATTTCCACATTTTTTAATAGTTTACTTATATTATATTACTATTTGTTCATTTGTAGGGTTGAACTTGAACGGTCACGAACAAAACAATGTGAGGTGACATCGAGATTTCCTTTTATGCTGTTATCATTTTATGTTTCTTATCATACCCAAAAATTACTGTTTGATGAATACCAATTGATGTTGCAATGGGGAGCCGAAGTACGTGATTATTATTCTCATGCGTTGCAGAATACTCATGGGCTACCATGTGCATGTGACTTGTTTGATGCAGTACGAGCAAGAGTAAATATCTCTACTGAACAAATCCACCTGTTTTGGAAAACACTTAAGGTTAATGAAGCAGGGGTGGATCAATCACAAGATGATTTTTCAAGCTATCCATCAGAGGCTCACAGACATCTTGCAAATATTGTGGGGGTGGTAAACACATATCATCCTATTGTTGTGGAGAAAATGGCAACTATGCCGGAAGAACAACTTCACCCTGAATATGTTGATGATTGTGTTAAACCTGAGGTGAACGAAAATGTAAGGGGAAGACCAAAAGGGAGCAGGTCAACCCGACGTGAAAAAAGTGCTTGGGAGCATAATTCAAAAGGTCATGGACATTCTAACAGTTGCAGTCATCATAATAGTTCAGCTGGGAATGATTCAGTTCCCTCAATAAACAATGAATCAAGATATGGTATGAACTCACTATTCAATAATTTAAATAATACAATTTTAATTTTTTTTTCATATTTTATCATTTACAACTTATTGCTTTTGTTTCACTAGTTCAGGTGGAGTTCCCTTCCAATTTTCTGAGTTAATGCAATATATTCCAATTATTGTTCATCCGTTCATTGAAGGTGTGGTTAATGTGGAAGCAAGTGGAAATTGCGGTTTTCGAGTTGTTGCATCCCACATTTTACGACAATGGCGATGCATATCAATATCTAAGAAACAATCTCAGCAATGAGCTAATTGCCAAGCGTGAAATTTACGAACCAATCTATTTTGATAGAATCGATGCAAGCATTGAGCGTATTAGTTGGGCGGGTGGTTCATGGACTCGAAATGACAAGTATTGGATGCATGTAATTGAGGACTTATTCACTATTGCAACAGTATATAATATTACGGTTATTTATATCAATTACTCAGTTGTGCCCACTGGTACACATTCTTGTTTCAATCTTGAAACACTTCTTCAGATTAAATTTACAAGAAGATTGTCCACTTCTTTCAATTGCTAGTATGTGGTTTAATTATCGTAAGGAGAGTGTGATTGGGTGGGAAGATTTGTATACATGGAGGCTGCAACAGTGGTAATAATTATGTGATTAAATTTGTACTTATATTTTAATATTATAAACTTTTTATTTTATTGTGTTCATGGAATTTATCAATCATAAAATATATTTCCGTAGTCAAATTTTATATTTTTAGTTCAAAAATTTTTTTTCCTCCCTTAGCCTGGCCGGAATTTTATTCCGGCCGATCGGAATACTATTCCGGCCAAACACAAATCTGGCTGAAATAAAATTCTGGCCAACTTACAAGGTGGCTGAAATAAATTTTTGATGACATTAGAGCTCAGCCAGAATTTTATTTTGGCCTGATACTATTTTGGCCGAAATAAAATTCCAGCCGGTAACTTGGCTAGCCTGAAAATCCGGCCGACCAATATACAGTCGCCGAATTTTCAATTCCGGCGAGGGGTGAAAAATAAAAATTTTTTTACTTCGAGCGTATTTTTATCTTTTGAACGGGTGACGAGAAGTAAAAACGGGCGACACGTAATAACTTCAAATAAAAATAGTATATTAAAAATAAAATAAAAATTAAACTTACGTATAAAAGCACTCTCTTCCCTCTTTCATTTCTATGAAACACGCACGCTCATCTCCTCTTCTTCCCTTTCCCTTAAGGTTTTGATTGGGAGCAAGTTTTATAAGAATCATAAAGGATAGGAAATAAAAGGATGGTAAACTGAGGAATGGTATTTGATGGAAACATAAAGGATAAAGAATATTGTATTTGGGAAGAATGGATTGTTTTATAAAGTATAAAATATTTGTAAATTACCTAATTATCCTTGCAACTAAAAGTTCTTTATTAATGAATATATAAATCAGTGGTAAAATAATAATATTCTTTATCATCCTGCGAGATCTGACCAAATTGAGGGGATGCTAAATGCTGGAAGTGAGGGTAAATGGGGGGAAGATCATCCTTCCAGATTCTACCATTTTTTTTTCATTTACCATCCAATCAAAATCCATCATCCAAGCAAACCCTAAAAATTTGACCTGGGTCGTCTCTCTAACGATGAATCTGGAGAGGGGAAGTGATAAAATTGACAATCCAAAGTTAATGTAGCTGATGCGAGATAAATTGCAGGAAAGGACAGAAGGGAAGAAAGAAATGAGAATCAATTGATAAAAGGGAGGAGGGAAGAATTCTCCAATTTACATAATCCAGAAAATACATGCCCTGCTCTCTATACAAGACCCCTATTTAT
>CATIWQ010135827.1:0-25483 GCA_949673415.1 Euphorbia schlechtendalii | reverse complement strand
TTATTTTCATCAATGCCTCATTTCGTCATCTACATTGCATAATTATCTCTTGCTCATCTTCTACATCTCATAAACAAACAAATTAATTATTTGATTTGAAAAGATTATCTCTTTGTTTATATTTTTTAATTAACAATTAATTTTTTTTTAGTTTGTTTCTTCCTCGCTTTGTTTTTCTACATTTTGCTGCATTTGATTGATATGGCTATGAATTTATGTATCATTTGTTTTTTAAATGAAGTTAAAAAATTATTTTTTTTAAAAAAAAGGGCATTTAGGACGGTTCTCTCAAAAGAACCGTCCCTATTACCTCAACATTCCGGACGGTTCTCTTAAGAAAACCGTCCGGAATGCTCATTCCGGACGGTTCTTTTAATAGAACCGTCCGTATTGCTCTAAACCGGAGCAAAACATTTTTTAAAAAGCATTCCGGACGGTTCCTTTAAAAGAACCGTCCGCAATGCTCCTTATTCCGGACGGTTTAAAACCGTCCGCATTAATGCTTATCAATCGCGTCGCAGCTTGTGCGGACGGTTCAAAACCGTCCGGAAAAGCAAAAAAAAAAACCGTCCCCAAAAGTCATTTCTGCACTAGTGTGCACGTGCCTCACTCAGGCACTCAGTTCCGCAGATCCGGAGATGAAGACACCGTCATCATTCCCTAAGATTGGGAACTCCTAGCCAAATATACGTATCAGGGGAGATTACTGCCAACGAAATATCATGGATATCAAGAATGTGTCATGAGCTGGTAGTGAAGCTACTGCTACCCAAAACTGCTCGTTGACTAACTACACTTACTTTGAACATTATGTAGTATACCATATGGTAGAGGGTAAGAAACTGAATTATCCAATGATGATTCTTCATCACTTGACAAAAGTTACTACCGTCTATCACTATGGTTACCTCATAAATTAGATTATGAGGGCGGTGAAAGGCGATGTGGGCGAGTTTCAAGGGGAGTCCGGTAGCTCAGTTTTGCTAGTGAGAAGAAAACTTGAAATGTCTCACTTCAGGAAACTGACTTACGATCAGGTCCATGCTACGTACACCAAGGGATAACAGAAGCATAAGCAGAAGTGTGTAACGACAGTATTGCCTGAGGACATCATCAAGGAAGACGAGGATCGGTTTATGGTGGACTTTGGGGACGATGCAAACTCTGATGAAGTTCCCATCTCTAGTATACTGGAGAAGATCCCTACCTCCTCCTCCGCAGCTCAGAAGGCTGCTTCCTCTAAGGCTAGGGGGAAGAGCCCAGCCATGTTTAGTGAAGCTCCTGTTCAGCATCAGAGAAGGAAGATGCAAGCCAAAACCCACACACAAAGGGAGGCGGAGGCTGAGCTATTAGCTGAACAGTAAGCTGAGGCTCAGGAGATAGAGGCTGAGGCTAATGAGTCCCTGCGCCATAGGAAGCCCAAAATGGTCTTCTCAGAAGATACTAAGGAGCAGGGTGAGGCCAAGAAGTCAAAGGAAGAGGACAAGGATGTGTCCAACGCTGCTGAGAATATTCAAGATGTATTTGCCAAGCTTAAGGGCACTCAGCGTAAGTGTTCTGCTACTACAATGCCTCTGCAGATAAATGTGGAGGTGGTAAGCAGCGAGGAAGATGTTGGAGAAACCTTCATCCAGATCTTTGAGGAGTCTGATCCTTAAGATGCCAGCATCTCCACTCTCAATTTTAGTCATGTTGAGGAGCCTTCTTCTCAACATGAGCAACCTTAGGATGATCCATCCTTGGATCAAACAGCCAACCCAAAGGTTCCTAAAAAATCTACCCCTCCTTCTTCTCCTGTAAATCCTTCAAATCCTTCTCTTGTAAATTCTTCCCTTTCTCATTCTAACTCTGTACATTCCCCAATTCATATTTCTTCACCTGTTAATACCCAAGATTCATTTGCTTCACCTCCACCATCTCCTATACATTCTCAACAACCGAACATTTCTTCAAGAGCCATTGTACCTTCTATTCCACTCAAACCAAATTTCTCAACTGTACATGTCTCCAAACCTACCTCTTCTTCAAACCCATCCTCAACCCTCTTAACCCCTCTAGTTAGGGAAGTTCCTAACGCTGAGAACTCAACTTAGGAGGAAACAGCAAGCGATCAAAATACTGAGTCAAATTTTATAGCTAGTAACGCACCTGAACCCAACAGCAAGCTAGCAATGGTTGATACATCTTTCCTGGCATAGATCCGTGAGTTAGTTAGAAAGTAATTTCCTATGCTCAGGAATGATGTTGAGTTAGATAGAGCAGTAGGAAAAATGCTACTTGCTCAAGAATTGATGGTCTTATCATCCAGGCCTAAGGAGAATTTTCTTAAATTTGAATAGCACATAAGTATACCTAGAGACTTTCTGTACTTCGAGGAGTTTGAGAGAATCCAAGGAAGCTTGTTGGTTATTTGAAATCATTTGGCAAAAGAGAGTGCCAAAAGCTTGGTAGATAAGATGGTTCTAATCCTGAATGGGTTAATGAACACTACAGCCCAACTTGGGGCAGCTATTACATCTATCCCCATGTCTACTATGATAGCGAATGCTATCACAGGAAAGAAAAAGGGTAGTGTGGATGCTGTTACTGAGCAGCTGACTCTCTTGAGTAAAAATATGGATACTCAAATGACACAGATCTATGAGCTCAATAAGGAGAAGGCCAAAATAAAGAGGCTAACCAATCACAAGATCAAGGAAGACTCAAAGGAGGTAGTATCTACAAAGGACGTGAGCCATAGCATAGCGATGCTGGTGGAATTCGAGTCTCAGTTCTTGCTTATGCACGATAATAAGTAGGATGAAGTCCTCAAGCTCCTCAAGGATATCTCTAAGAAGCTGGATAAGGCCCCTATCATGGATCTTGATCCTCTCCACAGCAAGATGGACACCATTCAGCGAGAAGTGAGTGATCACATCAAGGAGAAAGTCTCTTCTTCATAGAAGCTTCTAGTATCCGCGATGGGAAACATATTTCCAGACATGCCTATGCCAAGTGCACCTCCAATAGAATCCCTCTACCCTGAGACTAGAATGTCAATCCACAAGAAGCTAAACATCAGTAAAACTGAGGTGGAAGATCTAACGAAGAAGGTGGACACGCTACTTAGAATGGGAGAGCTGGATGGAAAAGATATCAATTAAACTTCCAAGAGTATCGAATCATTTGGTCCCAAGCTTCTTGATATTGAGGCTCAGGTGAAGATTGCACTGACAGCAACTAACTTCCGTGGTCTTCTTTAGTGTTTTCAGTAGTTTGCTAATCAAGGCTTCGACCGAATAGCTCATCTCTCATGTTGCCATCATCTTCTTCTCAACGAGCTGAATGACCAATACTTACTCTCAACAAAAGGCAAGGAGTAATTGGAGAAAGAGATTTCCCTAGCGATTATTGGCCAGCAAGAGAGCTTCCAAGCTGCACTCGATGCCTTTAATCTCTGTCTTGACCAAATTTTTCAAGGTCAGATAGCAAAGGGGGAGAAAGTAGTTGAAGATGAACTCAAAATGATAAATCTCAATAAGGGATCTCTTCCAAGGCATTCTCATTAGATGCATTCATCTAACAAGAATAAGATTGCAGGATCTTCCTCTTCCGGGCATAAAAGATTGATTAGGCTATGATCCAATAGATGTAGAACTTGTAATAGGACTTATTGTAATCTTAGCTCAAGACATGTTTTATGTACTAAGTCATTCTTGAATAATAAAAATACAAGTTCCTACCTTAAGTTAACATCTTCTTAACTTTTCTATGCTAAGTATGTTTTCTACAATGCATCTAACCATGTGATACTGGAAAACATACAAGAGACTAAACCTTTGAAGATAAGATGAAGTAAGATGAAGTCCCAAAATCAAGAAGATATCCTCTAAGTATGGGGGAGCTGAGCCGCTTGTAGAAGACTCACTCAGTATGGAACTGACTAAGGGAAGTCACTTAGCACAAGGGAGTTCTTACATCGCTTTCAAGTATTCTTTAATCTCTAAACTATTTATTCAATTAGCTTCTTCTACTACCTAGTTTTCTATCTGTCCAAAATGGGGGAGATTGTAGTTACCATGTTAATAGTACTTCACAGTATTGAGTAGTTTTGGAAATAGCAAGCTAACTAGGATAGTGAAATTAATTGAATACTAAGTAGACTCTTAATTAATAAATCTAACTTAAGTTTATTCAAGGGAGAATAACTTAGTATTGCTGGATGATTAATTAAGTTATAACTTAGAGTAAGAAAAGCCGAGTCTATGCTGAGTATTACATAGTTTAGAATTACGTCAACTCAGCTCGTGCTGAGTCTCTGCTTTTACTTAATTAAAAGCTCGTTTTATTTGACACGTAGAGACGTAATGACACATGGCTACTAACGTTGTCTGTGATGGAACGAGATATTCTTTTAGTGCTTTTCAGGGTTAAAGGCATTGAAATTAAGAAAGATTCTTGTGAACTCGAAGGACCAGCATCTATTTCAATCCGATTATCCCTTCACTCGACTTCTATCATACAAAAATTTGTTATATTTTAGAACCTAAAGAGAGAAAATATGTAAAATAACACTTCATGACATAGTAAAAATGAGAAAATAAAAATGTGTTGAATATGGTAGGTACCTGGTAGGATGCAAGTAGAAAATAAAGTAACACAAAATGGGTATATAACTAATGTAAAACAACTACAAAGTAAATAAAATATGACTAACCACCATAAAGAATTGTGAAAAGAAATTGAGAAAGCATTAAAACTTATTTTAAAAAGCATTTGTTAAGAATCTAGAAGCTTTGAATAAAAAAGCTAAGTGTTTAATAAAATAACACAATCCAATAGGAAGCTAGTAAGAACCTGATAGGATGATAAAAAAACCACTACTCTTATACAAGACCAATAAAAAAATAGTATAAAAGTCAATAAAGATGACTAAAGAACATAAATTTAAGAGAAATTTAAACATATTATAAATGCTAATGAATATTTACAAACTAAGACAAAAATGAAACAATTTATAACTAAAAAGCAGCTTCTTACCAAATGTGCAAAAGAAGACTAGAAGGAATATTTTTGAAATAACAACAAACTCAATTGCATAACAGCAACCTACCATATATTCACAATAACATCAAAAAAATAAATAAAAATAAAGATGAATTATAGATTATCTTGTAAAGTAGCATAAATTTCATAACCAAATGCAAAATAAAATTTCATTAGACATAGACAGGTCATACAACAATATATGAATATATGCAAATTCACACAAATACCAGCATTCTAAAAGGTACTTACCAGATACCTACCATATGAGAAGTGTCAATTCTTTATAAAACATGCAACAAAAATCTCACCACTAATCAAAAAATTCATTAAACATCTTATGTATGAACATGTGAACCAGATAATTTTCAAATCAAATGTTTCTAGCATATTCATAATCAAATTCCAAAAAATATATCAAAAGGAGTGTTGGTACTGTTAACTCGATAACAATCACTCAAATGGGGTTGAATGACTTAACTTAGTTAAAATTAAAGCTATTAAAATACTTAACCCTTTGTAGAATTTGCACGATGACTTAACAATGGATGCAAGACAGATAATGTAGTCTATGTGCACAAAGAAAAGAAACTGAACAACGAAAGATGTACTCAGTTTCTATAAGCGGTTGATGAGTAAATGAAGAGAGAAGAAGAGAACACTTAAATAGAATAAGTACGTCAATATATATGTAAATGTTGAGTGATTAGTGCGGAGTAATGAAAATGTTACTAGTTCGCACTCTTCTTAACTTCAGTCCCTAGGTACCTTTCATGAGCTTTAATCCATTAGTGCTAACTCCATAAATCATGAGGAGCATTCTACAATGGGTTCCCAATTATAAAAAGTAACCTCTAAGCTATAATATAACCTAAATGATTTGAATACCCTTTTAAAATCACTACCTTAGTTTTTTCTAAAAGATATTTGAAGGAAACACAACTTATCGAATCATTGGTTCCTTTTACAATTTAAGAGCTTAGCTAATTCTAAGTCCATTCCTTTCTCGATTACCAACAAAATGGAATTTTAGTGTTTACTTTTGAAGTCCTAAGGAATTTTATATTCTGAGATGCTTTCAACAAAGGTTTCATCTCTAGGAAATTCAACTGCATGTACCGAGTTTTGAGATGATACTTCAAGATACTTTTATTAGGCAAAATCCTTAAAGTATTTTCTTCAATATTGAAATCTAATTCTTTTAACCATTATGAGACAACTTCTATCTGATAGAGATAGAAATCATACTATTGTCTAATGCATATATGATCATTTAAAAATATAATAAATCTATTTAGAGATAAGGCTTCAATCTCTTTTTACATTATGAGAAAGGTGCAAAAACTTTTCCACTTGTATTCTCTTTAATCTTCGAAGCTTAAACCACTTGCAGATGCATGCTAGTTGAAATGGAAGAGCGACACATTCAATCCATTGACTTTGGAGCAAAACGTTGAAATGCAGATAACCATACTGTAACTTTTTCCTTTTGTCATGGAATCTTTTTGAAGTGACATCATTGATTCCTATATTTCAGATACTAAATTAGATATTCCTCATAGATTGGGTTAAAATGATATAATGTTATTTACAATCAGCAAAGCGTTATTTAAATGAACTTAAGTATGAGTTATCTCAATTAAAATCATATTGTTAAGTTATTTACTTTGCTTTTTAGCTTAGCGAACTTACCAATAGCCTACTTAAGTTAATTCTATTAACTAAGCACATGTCAGCAAACTAAGTTAAGTTAACCACTTAAGCATAACTATACTAACAACTTAATTAAGAATATACTTAGTACCTATTTAATTTTGTTATCCCAATTAGTTTTGTATTTAAAAACTCAAGATACTATGAAGTACAACTAAGTTAGGTTAAAAAGTCTTCCTCATTTTGGAATAGATGACAAATAGTATTAGATATTAACTCAATAAGAATATATCAAGATATGTACGTTATGCAAAGCAAGACTCCCCCATACTAGTAAACTTCTTTCAATCAAGAAAAGCTTACTATATTGAGTGAACTTCTTCTTTAGGTAGGGACTTGGCTTGATCAGCTTCTCCTTACATTAGTCTTCATTGTTCCTATAGTTTTTAGTAGGATATATTCAAGATAACAATATTGTAATAAGTTAAAAAATCTTAACTTGAGTAGCAAAAAGATTGTAGCTTATCATTAATAACTCAACAAGTACATAATATGTTTCCTATACTTATTTTATACCAGGAAGAGCTATAATAATAATTATTTCTACTGAGCTATAAATTTCCTTTGGTGTTGATGTTGTTTAACTTTTGGACTAGTCTCTTGTATCTTCTATGTGTTAACTCGTCTAGATCAATGTTTCTTTGATGTTGCTGAGCTATAGGTTTCTTCCCTTTTTCCTCATGGTTCTTTAGTAGCGAAGCCTTTAGATTTGAAGCCTTATGTTGAGTTGTTGCTGACATGTTCTCCCCATATGTAATCTATTTATGGACTAAGCCATTAAGATAAATGTTAAAGGAGTCCAAATCACTAGTGAACATCTCTTCCTTACCAAACAACACTTGATCAATCTCATTTTCCAATTGTTCCTTCCCTTCATTGGATAAGAATTTTGTTAATTCATTTTAGGTAAAAGGAGATGATGAGATTTGGTTAAGTGAGAAATTCATTCAAAGCCTTATTCAACAAACTATTGAAAGCAATTTAGAAGTCCACAAAAGTAACATGGTGATAATGCACTCTTCAACTAGGCTTTAATATTTTTTATCCTTGCCCTGAATGAATCTTCTTAGTTATGTAATTTACATCCTTTGCATCCTTAATCCTAGTGTCTACCAACAACAACATTTTCAATTTCATGAGATGTATCTTTTCATGCATAATGTTCATCTTCTCATGCAAAGTAAATCCATTCTTAGGATCCTATCATTTGTTTTGATTCTAGAAGTCAAAAGTTTATCTATAGTGTGAGCACGAGATTCTTGGCCCCTCGAGATTCTTGGCCCCTCTCACGAAATAATGATGAAAGCTTATTATTTATACTTGTTCTCTATACTTTTATGAACTCATAAGTGGGACTAAGATGACATCGAAAGAAGTTCTCCCGGCCATTCTTACCCTTCTCACATATTAAAATTATTGTTTAATTGTTAGTTTATTTTATTATATAGGTTTAATTCCATTTTTCCTTTGTCAGGAATAAAAGAAGTGTTTTTAGCCTTTAAATACTTATAATATATAAAAAATAGATAAAAAGTATTAAAAATTAAATTTTATATGATAAAGAAGTTAGAAAATGCATAAATGTCCTAAAACTTGCTTGCCCCGTGTAGTTGGGTGTCACTAGAACCTTGAGGAGTCCTACAAACCCAACGCCCCAACTGTTGATCTTGTTCCCTTACATACCAGACCGATGCTAGTAGTGCTTGGTCGGTGGTGATCCTCTTGTTAGGCTGCCACTGATCATGCTAGAGGGGCACCAGGTTTTTACCCAATTTTCACTTTTTTCCAATTTTCACCTCTTTTTTCCCTCATGATTGTAATATTGGCCAACCTTAAATGGTATATAAGGCCCAAATTTTGAAGAGAGAGGGAGCGACATCATTTTTACTAATTTTGGGTGAGAGGAATATTGGATGAGAGAAAGAAAAGAAAATTGGTAAGAAAGTAGTGAAAAGGGATGAAAAAATTTCTTTCTCATATTTTTTCTTCCATTTTTTCAACTCAAACCTTCTTTTGGGTCTTCACATCTTGGGTAGATCTTACAAATATATTTCTATAGAACCTAAATCACTTATATAATCCTTCTCTCAAATTTATTTTATTTTTTAAGTGTTTAATCCACAAATCTTCAACAATTTAACATAAAAGGCTTGGGAGAACACTTTTCTTGGTTTTTCGGGCTCTAAAATTGTTGGGAACACGTCGGAGAAGTAAGTTTCTGAGTTTTAGGAGACTCTTGGGCTTGTTGTGTGTTTATATTTGTGTTTTTGGGGGGTTTTGTGGGTGAAAAATGAAATCTAACCTGGTTCTCATCTAGTTGGATCGGCGCCTCTCTAGTTAGACCAGTGTCCCTCTAGTTGGAATGGTATACTTGTAGTTACTACAGGGGTTCTAACATAACTACAAGAATGTCGAAAATACTTCAAGGGCTCCACTCCAATTAGGTTAGCCTCGGTTTAAAAATTCATTTCTCACTTATCTTGTAAAAGAAAAAGAAAATTTTGACAAAAACATGCTTTTCCGTAAGGGCTTTCCTCCTCGATCGACACTGCTATAGGTAACCAGGACACCCCTAGGTAGCTATACCATCTTTGGTCTAGGTGGTGGCTAGTCAAGCCACCGTCGACAAACCTACAAGGGTGCTAGTCTGTTTTATGGTCAAAACCCTTTTTCATTATTTTTTCACCTAGATTTCGTATTTTTGCTCCTTTTTAGGCTCGTCCAATGATAGGAATCAATATTCCTTGATAACCAACCTTACAATATACTATGTGGCATCCTCAATTAATTAATATGAGCAATATTTGGGTTTAAAACAAATCATTTGCATAAGAAAATCGCTCAGAAATTGGAATTTCCACTTTTTAAAATCAATCAAGCGATACGCTTTTGATAATCACCCTGATCTCACTTTTTACGTGATTCATTGAGTCTTGTTTTACATACTAAACCCTACTTGTGTTGTGCTATATAAATTATGCTAACCATTTTTGGATGCAGGTAGTTTTGGCCAGATGTATGCTAGGATTATTTTCCTTCGTGTATTGTATCTTGTAAAAATAGATGTATTTGTAGATTAAAATGTATTTATGACCATTTAATCCATAAAAATGTATTATTTAATCACTACCCCCTATTTTAGAATCCCTTTCATTTTATTTCTTTTATTTTATTTTCTCTACTTATTTACTTATCGCATTTATTTATATATCGCTTTTTCGCTTGTAAATGCTATAAATCACCAAACATAAACTGAAAATGACTAGAAAATAATTGAAATACTTTAAAGGTGGTGACATTTATATAAATGTAACTCAAATATTGATGAAGTAGGAAACTCATCCAGACCCGAATCTTTAACTATGGTGCGGTTTAGGCTTAATGGATCTAGGATGGTGCGGGTGGAGACTCTGTAGTATAGGCTAGAGGTTTAGGAATTGTGCCTTTCTAAAACTTTATTTCCTCTCCTCTCTCAAAAACACTGATGCTACATTTGACGGTACCAGTGCCTCGCGTTGACCGTACGGGTCTGGAATGTCGTTTACTCACAAAGGCTACTCCGTTGGGGATCGTTCTTCTATTTAAACATAAAGTTTAAATGAATTTGATGAGTATTGAAAATTTTTTGAATGAGTGTATCCACATAAAAAATATTTCACCAATGCATATGCATTAGATGGATTAGCCTTAAGGTTAGGGTACTAAATTTTAGCGTGAAGACAAGGAACTATTGATGTGACCCAATGGGGATCGAGGATGCCTACTGAGTGGATCACTTGTTGCCATATCACATGTACCTACCTTATTCGCACCTATTTGGGGAGAGGCTTGGCGTGTTTCGTAGTGCAACAAGAGCCTTCTACATAAACAACCCTTATGACCAAACTCATATAGCATTCCCATAACAGCTTCCCTTAGGGTTATAAAATATGAGTTTGATTATTTATGTAGGTTCGCTCCTCCCTTGTTCACACCTATTTGAGCCATGTACCTCCCTTGTTCACACCTATTTGGGCCATAATGTCTCTTCATGATTTATGTAAGTTTTCTACTAGACATCCTCGTGGTGTCAAGATAAACCAAGCTTAGATTTAGAAGCCAAACCCTTTATTCCATGGGAGGTGTATTGTTGGAAGAATTATTATTACGTGCATGCTACGTGCTATGTGTTTAATTTCTTTCTATCCATTTACATATGCAAATAAAAGCAACATTTCACACCATGTACATCATTCTAACTACATTCTTTTGTGCAAACACTAACTCACACACTCATTCTTTTTGTTAGTTAGGGTTGAAGAACTCTCATAAAGTATCATGGCATTACGAACCAAACTCAAAGCATCATAAAATACCTCATCGATATTCATTATCCATAAGATGCTTGATGTAACATCACCTTAGGGAACATGGCAAGATATATATCCACTCATTTGTGATGCAAATTCAGCATTCAAACCTCCACCCAAATTGATTCAAATACTCAATTCATTCATTTCACCACATAGGTGACCCCAAATAATCATAAATATTAATTCATTCATCAATCCACACATCGTAAGGGTAGAAGACATTGTTTTACCTAAAAATAAGAGTCCACACACCCAAGTTGTCCTAACATGGGATTGTTACCCTGGTATGGCATTACAAAAGTTCATTTACAACACTAAAAACAAAATATATTCACTTCACTTCACCGCATTCAATATCACTTCTCGGAAGATCACATGAATTTTTCTTGACCTCCACACCCAAAGGTCGGGATATCATTTATAAATCCATTAAACATCAAGACATACATATCCTGATTCAATCTTTGGTTTGACATTCAACGTGGGTTTGATAGAAGGAGTGTCTTATTTGTTTGTTACCAGGGTCATCATGACCATTCAAGAGGGTATTCCATGTTCATTTACGAGTGAGGGGTCAATTTCAAGATTTAGTCACTTAGTTGGATTCTCACAACATGAAATATGGTTAATCCTTCCCAAGATGATGTTAACCATCAGGGTGATCAGCAACAGCACCTATCCAACTCCTTTTAAGGGGGGATCCTTTGTATGGAAATGGGGGAGGCGCAAATGCAGTGTTGACTAAGATGCTTAGTAAGTGTATAAATACACTTATTATCATGATATTTTCAATCATAAAATGATATGGTTTAAAGTCATTTTATACTTCATATAAATGATTTAACGTGGTATGCTGAAATATTTCGAGCCAATGGCCAAAGATACAAACCTTATCTCGAAAATAGATTTGACCAACAAGATGTTGATGTTCAATTACTATCTTCACCATAATTCATTCCAGGTATGAAAATAGTAAATGTTTATTTATTTATATTTAACATGTTTCTTTTTCTAGGTTTTTATAGATCGTACTCATGAAATTATGCAGTAAAACCTTATGTTCTTGTTGTGAATAAAGTCACGATCACGATAAGCCTACATGATTGTGACATGGGAAGAATATGGCCATTGCATATCTCGATTAACACACGACAGATAGCTGAAACTGCCATTAACGACTAGTTTGAAGGAAAAAGGTCTATATTGACTATTTTGGCTAATCAATGACCTATTAGAACTCTATATCAAGGTCTAGATTGAATCCATAACCACCACAACCTTCTACAAAGCCTACTAAAGTTCTGATTCTTTCATCTCTATTCTTCTACATTCAAAACCTTTTCAAACCTTTACATCAAAAACCAACATGCCTCGTGTTAAGGTAGTAGTGAATAGAAGAGAAATCCCAAACTATCAACAAGAATACGATTGTCCTTTTTCGATTCATTCATGTGAAGAGGGGAAAAGATTCCATGTTTTGAATAAATTGGAGATCAACGGTATGATTTTTCTTGATTTGGTTTTCTTGGAGACGTTAGGCCTCCATGAGCAAATGGGGATGTATCTTACTGATCTTTGTTTGAGCATGTTTGTGGGAATGTGATTTTTAAAAAATCATGATTGGATTTTGGAATGTCTAGTGACATTCGATTTTGAAGATAAGAAGAAAAGGGCGATTCAATTTCGCAACCAAGGTAGACATTCTACCATCACAAGAGAGATGATGAGTACTTGGTTAGGGTTTAAAGTCGAAAATTCATCGATCATGATGGATTCTTTTCTAGCAAATCGAGTTTGGGTGGATTTTACGGGTAAGAGAGTTTTCGATCCCAAAAATTCTCCAAATAAACTTATTAAGTATGAGTTTATTCTTCTACTCCACAAATACCTTTCCACTTCGGTATATTATCAAGTAGAGAACACCAAAGTCTAAAAGAGAGATTTGTTTGTTCTTTCTTATGTAATAAATAAGCAAAAAGCGGAGTTTATGGATATAATTTGGGACATGATGAAGAAGAATTCAATGAGCATGAGGAACAAGATTAGGGTGGTTGAAATTATCACCGCCATCATATTGGGTGTGTGAAACGAACTCCCCTATGTTCAACAACCGGGTGAGTATTTTTTATATGTGGATGGGAGTCACTTGAAGAATATGGGACTTCTTCAAGTGAACGATGGTGTCTATTCTTTCTACTCCTACTCCAACCACCAAGAAATTAATCTCAACTCAGGAAGATTCTTTCATTGGCCCATCTGATTCAACTGCTAGACGTCATCCTAGCAAGGTTCTGATGATTGAAGAAGAAGATGAAGATGAAGAAGACGAAGCTCCGGAAGATTGGAAGGTGAGTATGCAGCAAAAATTGGAGAATTTCCAAGCTGAACTTGGGGTAATGAAAAAAGACATGAAGATTCTAAAGAAGAGTAATAAATCGATGCTTCAAAAATTACTATCCTTCTTTAAAATACAAAATTGTCAATTTACTCCTAGTCCTCCGGATTCTCCTTCTCAATAAAAAAGGGTTTACTCTTTTCTTTACTTTTCTTTTTCAAATTTTTAGATTAGTTTATTATTTTTAGATTAGAAAAGTCACTCACAATGAGGAGATTGTGTTCTTTAGTGTGGGGGGGTGTGAGCGGGTGACACGAAGTGGTGGGCCGAGAGCGCGCGGGATGAGAGGCGCGGTCCACCGGGGCATTTGAAAAAGAAAAGTACCAGGTCGGGGAACCGGTAAAGGTTGAAAAAGAAAGGGCGAAAACAGTTTAGATCAGTTCGAACCCGAATCCGCCATCTCTTAGTGTGGAGTAGCCACCTGGATTAGCTCTTTCTAGGAATTAGAGTCATATGAGGCTTAACGTCTGGGGGATGGTCCACTAAGACACAGAGATTCGGGTCCGGGATAAGTTGTTTATTTCTTATGTGATCACATTATATTACATCTACAGAAAACTGTATTTTCTTAGTTATACATATTCGCACTTAGGTCATTTTTAAACTTTATATGCATGATTCACGTATTGCAAAATAATAAACCATCCATAAAGAGGAATAATAAACCATCCACAAAGCAGTAAGTACATGTGGAAAATAAATGAGGAAAAGTAAAGGTTACAAAAATTACAAAAATCAGGGGATGCAACTGCTCGCTAACCTATTAATTACATTTTCCATAAAAATATGTGCAATACCCGAAGGAAAAATAAAATCCTAAACATACATCTAGCCTGCATCCATAAGGGTTAGCACAGGGGATATTACATATGTTCGATTTACTTTTAGCGAGGCCCATGTGGCCTAATTAAAACATCGAAGATTTTAAAGTTGTTATTTTAAATAAAAACAGTTCATTTTTAATTACACGTATGTTGATCAATTTTATTAGTGAAAATGACCGCAAGGTAAAATGTGAGGTCTGTTATCCGGAAATAATTTTAATTCCCTTCCTTGGGGTATTCAAACATAAAAATTAAAAAAAATTAAATAGAAGATTGAGATGAAGAGAATTATTACAACATTTACAATAATAAAGAAAATAATTCCTAGGTTCACAAATAAAAAAATCAGAAAAAGATGAAGCAGATGATGAGCTCAGAATTCGCAATTCTAGGAACTCAGAGGCTTAACCTTGCGGTATGAATCCACTTCGGTGTATCCGTTCGATCCCCGTAAGCGTTCCTCGTTCAGTTTTGTGGTTATTGTGATTTATTGTGGAAAAATAATTGTTTTGTTGGAAAATAAAGTGTTTATTTATCCAAAAGATAATCAGACTTGGGTTCTCAATTTGTTTTAGACCCGAGAATATCTGAGTTTTTAAGAAGAAAAGTAGATGAAGAGAAATTTTGAAAATAATTAAAAGTTGGGATCCGAAGGTGTTTTGGATCCAAGAAAATATTAGAAGAAAAGAAGATATTTTTGTTGTATTGTTTTTCAGTATATTTTGTTCTGAAAAGAAGAGTTTTTTTCTCAATTTTCAAGCCCCCGATTATCGAAAAAGACCCGACTATTTATAGGAGAAATTCTTGTAAAACCAAAGAGGTAAGTTTTTTCGGCGAGGCCCCTCGCCGTGACATTGGCGAGGTAGCCTCACTAAGCTCTTTGGCTAGGCATATGCCTTGCCAAAGCTTGGCGAGGTAGCCTCACCAAGCTCTTTGGCTAGGCATATGCCTTGCCAAAGCTTGGCAAGGCAGCCTTGCCAAGCCTTGAGCCTCGCCAAAGCTTGGCGAGGCTTGCCTTGTCGAAGCCTTTTGGAGAGGTTTGCCTCGCCCACCTTTGGTGATGCGTGCCCCCGGATCTGGTTTTCTACAAAATTTGAATTTTTTGTGTATTTTATATTTTTTAATTAATTTTTGAAATAAAGTCCTTTTAAATTCAGCGACGAGGAAGACTCCCATTTGAAGATCGTCGGGTGACCAAAAATTGTGTAATTCGAAGATAAATATCCCGAAAAGCTGTAATCATTTACCGCGCGAGCTGGTACAAAATCTCGTGCTCACAGCTGCCCCTCGTGTGATAATTGTTGTTTGTATAACTAGTATGATCACACGAAAAGAGCGGAGGGATTGACAATATACCTGACCGGTGCGGTTGGTGATTTTTTATTCCCAATTAGTGGTGACAACGGCCTTCCTTTCTGGTGCTATGTCTTCATGGGGTTGTCCCTTTCCTTCTTCGAAATCCCTTGGTGTCTAACGCTCCTTATGGGTGGGTCAATCGTTTCTTTCTGCGGCGTCCCTTTGGTGGTCGGCAATTATTTCTTTTCTTTCTGTTAAAAAATGAGACTATTTCATTCTTCAGCCATTGAGATAACCGTTTCCTTCTTCGGTTATATGTTGTATTTCCTTAATTGGATGTTGACTTGTTTCCTGTGACAGGTCGGAGAAAAAAAAGGTAATGCTAATACATTTTATGATGAATGTTTTAATTATTTAATTGAGTTTATGCGAAGCAAAAATTCTTGCCCCTTTAATCAAAAATTAAAACATGATAAGTAAATAAGTTTAATAGAGATTAGGGGATGTCCCGAGAACCGCTCCATTGTAGGAGGCTTTTGTTGCAATGTTGACTTTAGGCTTGAGTGGGCCATCATCTTGTTTGTAGGTTCCTCATGTGGACGTGGAGGTTCTTGTTTATCAGGACAGTGTTACCCTAGTTCGGCTTCGTCTTTACCTGAAAATGTCTTGATGTAATGTATGCATGTTTTTATGCATGAACAATATTTATCATATGATATATGTTCATCTGTTATAGGCGTCGTGGGCTTCATCCATTGAGGAGCCTTCTCTTGTGCTGGTGCATGGTTGCCCCAAGGGTTTGTCTTATTGGGGATTCCATTAATGACTTCCTCAAAGCGACGACCATGGGTCCATTGAATTAGATTCAAGTTCATAGCTTAGATCTTATTTGAGGAAAGTCTGGATGAATCGTTGATCCCGCGTTGTGTCAGTGATGATCGCTTGGAAGCTGTTTGCCTGAAGTGTTAGAGGTATATATAATGCCAGGTACCGTTCCAAGGAGAGGATGATGAATTTGATATTGGTTCTAATTTCTACATAGATCGCCCTTGCAGGTTTTCAATCTATCGAACCTTGTCTTAATTTTTGCCTGGACTTCCCTTTCAGGTTTTCAATCTAGTATATTCATTTTTCTTTGTTTTATTCTTTATTATTTTTGTCTTTTTTGGATGTTTACTTGCAACATTCTACCATTGGCATGCAAACAATCAAAATAAGCATATGCATAAAGATTCAGAAAAAATGGCAATTCATTGATGAACTTAACAAGGGTATAAATGTTTCAAATGATTTGACTCCTACCGTCAGTTAGCCTTTTCAAGTTTTCTAACCAATATGATTCTCTCGATGTCCTAAGTTTTGCCCAAGCCGCCCTTTTCAGGTTTTCAACTCAGCGGACTATTCTTTTTTTGTTTTGAAAAGAGGCCCTAATTTTTTCTCAATTAATCGAGTGTTAATTGATAGGCTAAATACAAATTTATTTTTTTGTACTACTTTTTTAGAGATTTATTTCTTTCACCTATGCATGATATCAATTGTGTAAGACTTGGTTGATTTGGTAGATTAGTCATTGTCCATGTACATGACATCACTTGCTGTCTTGTTCAGCATTTCTGACCAATCGGTTGGTGTTCGCGCTCCTTTGTTGGCTTGAGGTGTATGTGCTGATGAGTCTTTATCATCGACATTTCCTTCAATGGTGTGATGATTGCCCCACCAATAGTAGCGAGCTGCACAAAGGAGTTGTTGACGTGCTCAACGATCTGACTCCTTTTTGTGATCTTTGTTTGATTATCTCATGAATGATGGTGATCCGTGTGATGGTGTTATTGACGTGTTCAACAATCTGACTCCTCCTTTGTGACATCGCGCCGGTTGTTTGGTCTCATGAATGGTGGTGATGGATTTGTTGATGTGTTCAATGATCCGACTCCTTCTTTATAGAATTGCGCTGATTGTTTGCTCCCAATTTGCTTGGTCGATATTTTGGCCTTATTCTTGCTCCAATCCTTTTGATCTTTGTGTGCTTCATTCTTTTGAATAAGTCAGTGGACGTTTTGTGCTTAGAGATCTTTCCATTGATCTTTCATCCTTGTATAATGAGGTAATTGCTATCACGCATTATCTAAGTACATTATTTATCTCTCACTTTCTCTCAAGAGTCAAATCGTTTGAATTTTTAGGGAATCCATGTATACCCAAATTAGTTTCAAGAAATGATGTGTCACATGTGCTAAAAACAATATGTATATGTTTATGAGAATATGTGATGTCATTAATAAAATATCAAGCAAGTAAACAATGTTTAATTTATTCAAAAAAATATATTTCAAAAGCCCCGTGGGCAAAGTAGCTAAATGCTAATTATTACATAATCTTTCATCACGGATTAGTGCCCCCCATAGGTATCCATGGATTCGAAGTGCTCCATCCGCTCTGCCTTCTCAAACACTTCTTGATAGCTAGAGAAGCTATCAGATCCGAATTTATTCTTGTATGGTGGCAGTGCGTCATCCAGCAGCTTTGTTATCATCTCCGGTAGAGTCAAACGAATCTGCAACCTAACTTGTGTAGCCATCCAACGTGTATAGTAGGATTTGAATCTCTCACCTTGCCTTTACCTTGGCCTTATGGCCTCCAGATGTTGCATTATGGTTTCCATATGGGAGTTGAAACCATAATGCCCCAGCATAGCCTGAGCAAGACTATTCCAATCACTGGCTATTTCCAGCGGAAGGTGGCTGTACCATTCATTGGCTAGGTGGCCTAAGGTGATGACGAAGAGCTTAGCCATCATTCAATCGCTGACCCTTAATGCTCTCATAACTGTTTGATAATGCATCAAGTGAGCACGTGGGTCACCAGATCCTATGTACTTCTCAAATTACAGCATTGCGAAGTTTGAGGGTAAGCTTTCTTCATCCTCGATTGTCAATTGTGCAGGGTATGTGTTCCTTAGGTGACCATCGTGAGTGGCCAAGAACTATTACCATAGTTCTACCATTCTTGGTTATTGAAGGATGGCGTTCTCTGCGCTTGGATAAGAGCCATATTTCCCCTGGGGATATGCCATAAAATGGGGCAGTTGAGGTGTCTGGAACTGCGAGGCGACCGACGTACTCTAGTTAGGAACATGTTGTTGGGTCATTCCTTGGTAGAAAGGCCCTGGTACGAATGCTAGCTGGATAGTTTGTCCAAGGAAGAATTGTGAAGGATTGGCAAAGTTATATCCTCGCTTCCCAATCTGAGCCTGGTTCAGCTAACTTTGTCCTGCCCCAAACTGATAAATGGCAGTAGGAGTTTAGGATACTACTTGCGAGGTAGGATGTCCCCCTATTGGATTGACGTTGTTGAGGGTGACCTCCGGGTTGGACACTACATTCTAGGCCCTCCCGATGTGTTGAAGAATGAGCAATGCTAGCTATTCGCTATTGGCACAAGCATTTAAGGCAGTTGCAATCTCGACGCTCACTGACGACTGCTGAGAATTTTATCCTGTAAAGACGGGTCGATCTTCCCTTGCACCTTCTTCTTGTGGATTAGCCATGACAGTCTTGTGCTGAACTAAATCTGAATCAGAACCCGAATACTCACTTGAGTCAGTATACGGAACCCCCTCAAGATTGGCCATAATTGGGGAAACGCGGACCAGGCGGCGAGCAGGCCTCTTCCAAACTCCTTTGATACATGAGCAGAATATTAGACCGTGCATGTAAGATTAGTGATATGACTCATGTAATGTTATGGCTACATTCAAAAGGGGTTAACATGCCATGATGTGAAATAACATGTATGTCAATCCATTTGAAACAAACAGGTTAGTCGTTAGGTAAAAATGAAAACATGTGCAAATGAAAATCCAACAGCGGGGGTTGGATTTGAGATTTGTATAATGTCTGTGTGATATCATAACATGAGTGATGTAAGTGAGGTGACTAAGTTACCTATGTGGTAATAGGTCAATGGCTTGAGGTTTTGTACTATGACTAGGTCTCATGGAATGAGAAGGTCAAAATTGTTTCGGGTAAGCGGTGTGACATACCCTAATAAAATAAAAATAACTACCATATGTAGCTACTTAATGAATGATTTCATTATTTCACCCAATTAGGGTAGAGTTTTTGGATACTTGTGTGGTCATCACTATTTGAGGGTATGTGATGATACGTGAATTATTGCCTTGTGTGGGTGAATAATTCGGGTATGAGGCGTATACCCGGGTAAGGTAAGACTTTTGAAGTAAGTTTGCCTCATGTGGGCTTAGGTTAGGACATTAACTAGGATATCCTTTAATGTGGGAAAAATGGTTTTGCGTAGGTATTTTCCCCGTTTGGGCTTTTGGTGTGTATAATTGCCCCGGAAGGGCTGTGAGTTTGATGTCGAGTGAACATCTCAAAGATGATGTGTATGATATATTATTGGCCCTTGTGGGCTAAGTGTCGGATGTCAAGTGGACATCACGTAGAAAAAAGGAAGGGATGTTTACCATGTACAGGCTAATAGCGAGATGTCAAGTGTACATCTTGCTAAAAAGGGGTAAGTGATGTTCCTAAGTTGTTTTATGTTGTCCTAGGGTGACACGATCTATAGTGTCAACTGTGCCTAAGTGTATGTGATATTGGTTTGGTATCGTGATATGTACATTTAATATCGTGAGTGTGTACGTTCAAGTGTCTGCACAAAAATTCGTGGTTAGTATCACACTTGTTTAGTGACAAATTGAAAGTAGCATACACATAGCACATAACATGCAACATCCAATCTTCCAACCATATAACTCCAGTGTCTAGGGTTTTTTACTAGTCTCTATCCTAAGTTTGGTTCATCTTGGGATCATGAAGATACTCACCTGCAAGAAAATATAATGCATGATCACGTGTTGGGTAACACCCTAAGGAAAATGCCTATGGTTTATTTACATGAGGTTTGTAAATGGATTGTTGATGTAGAAGGTTCTTGTTGCACTAAAATACACTTCAAGCCTCTCCCAAAATGGGTTGAGGGAGGTACATGCGATATGGCTACAAGTACTCCACCCGCTCAAGTACTATCTTTTCTCATGGAGGCAGATTAGTACAAGAGAAAGCTTCGCGGTAATAAGGGTACCTTAGACTTATGGGCTAATCCCTTCTACTACAATGCGTTATTATGTATATGTCATAATTAAGAGAAAACAGAATAATGTGATCAATAATTTTTGGCACTTATCCAAAGTCTAAAACCTTTAAAAAAACAAGTTTTAGAAAAATTCCCGGTGAAGTCGCCACTGTGGGCGGGCAACACGGAGCGGTGGGCCAAGAGCATGTGGGATGAGAGGAGCGGTCCACCGGGGAGTTTGAAAAAGAAAATTACAGGGTTGGGGACCTAGTAAAGGTTGAAAACTAAAGGGTAAAAATGTTTTAGATTGGTTCAAACCCGAATCCGCCGTCTCTTAGTGTGGAGTCACCACCTAGATTAGCTCTTTCTAGGAATCAGAGTGTTGTTAGGCTTAACGTCCGGGGGACAGCCCACTAAGACACAGATTTTCGGGTCTGGGATAAGTAGCTTATTTCTTATGTGATCACATTAAATTACATCTATAGAAAATTGTATTTTCTTAGTTGTTCGCACTTAGGTCGTTTTTAGACTTTATACGCATGATTCAAGTATTGCAAAATAATAAATAATCCATAAAACGGAATAATAAACCATCCATAAAGCAGTAAGTAAATTTTGAAAATAAATGCGGAAAAGTAAATGTTGCAAAAATTACAAAAATCGGGGGATGCAACCGCTCGCTAACCTATTAATTACATTTTCCGTAAAAATATGTGCAATACTCGAAGGAAAAATAAAATCCTAAACATACATCTAGCCTACATCCGCAAGGGTTAGCACAGGGGATATCACATATATTCAATTTGATTTTAGCAAGGCCCGTGTGCCCTACTTAAAACATCGAAGATTTTAAAGTTGTTATTTTAAATAAAAATAGTTCATTTTTAATTACATGTATGTTGATCAATTTTATTAGTGAAAATGACCGCATGGAAAAAGGTGAGGTCTGTTATCCAGGAATAATTTTAATTCCCTTCGTTGGGGTATTCTAACATAAAAATTAAAAAGAGACAAAATAGAAGATTGAGATGAAGAGAATTATTACAACATTTACAATAATAAATATTATAATTCCTAGGTTCACAAATAAAAAAAATCAGAAAAAGATGAAGCAGATGATGAGCTCAGAATTCGCATTTCTATGAACTCAGAGGCTTACCCTTGCGGTATGAATCCACTTCGGCATATCCGTTCGATCCCCGAGAGCGTTCCTCGTTCGTTTTTGTAGTTATTGCGGTTTAATGTGGAAAAATAATTGTTTGGTTGGAAAATAAAGTGTTTATTTATCCAAAAGATTATCAGACTCGGGTTCTAAATTTGTTTTAGACCTGAGAATATCTGAGGATTTAAGAAGAAAAGTAGATCAAGAGAAATTTTGAAAATAATTAAATGTTGGGATCCGAAGGTGTTTTGGATCCAAGAAAATATTAGAAGAAAAGAAGATATTATTGTTGTAGTATTTTTCAGTATTTTTTGCTCTAAAAAGAAGAGTTTTTCTCTCAATTTTCGAACCCCCGATTATCGAAAAAGACCCGACTATTTATAGGAGAAATTCCCGAAAAACCAAAAAGTTAAGTTTTTCCGGCGAGGGGTCTCGCCGGAAAAAAAGTTCCAGCAAGGCCCCTCATCGTTACATATGCCTCGCTAAAACTTGGCGAGGGAGCCTTGCTAAGCTCTTTGGTGAGGCCTATGCTTCGCCAAAGCTTGGCAAGGCAGCCTCGCCAAGCCCTTTGGCGAGGCATTGCCAAGCTCTTTGGCGAGGCACATGCCTCGTCAAGGCTTGGCGACGCTTTCCTTGTCGAAGACTTTTAGCAAGATTTGTCTCACCCACCTTTTGCGATGTAGCCCCCCGGATCTGGTTTTTCGCAAAGTTTGAATTTTTTTATGTATTTTATATTTTTTAATTAATTTCTGAATTAAAGTCCTTTTAAATTTAACGACGAGGAAGACTTCCATTTGAAGATCGTCGGGCTGCCGAAAATTGTGTAATTCGAGGATAAATATCCTGAAAAACCATCATCATTGAACTCCCAAGCTGGTATAAAATCCCGTGCTCACAGGGGGCATTTGTAAAAATCCAAAAAAATTAAATAAACTAAAAAAGTTGAAGAATATGAAAATTTTCTTGATTTTGTGTTATTTATACATTATCTATACCTATACTATACTAACATATGTTCCAAGGTTACTATGAGTGTTAGGTATTACAGGTTTGATGTTAGTTCAAATTTCAAACAATTTTTTTCAAGTTTGATCGCACGTTGAGTGTGTGAGAGCTTTGTAGAACAACATTTAGCATTTGGCAAGGATGAGTTGTGAGTATCATTCAAAAAGCAACATTCTAAGTAAGTTTCGATATATATTTCAATGCAACATGAATTGGTAAAAGTTATATTGTTTTAGTTTAATGCTATTGATAAGTTAGTAGTTGAGTAATATCTAGTAGTGTTCTTACTATGAGTTTTATATGCAAATCTCGAATACATCCTATAAGTTTTGAGTGTGTTTAAAGTGTTGGGAAACTATAGCGTTAATACTTTGAAAGTGATCAATAAAGGATGAGGGTATTAAGAAAGAAAAAAATCAAAAGAAAGAAAGGATAACCAATGAGTTATACAAAAGGTGAGGAATGGTACGGAGCAGAAACTACAACCATTCACTGAGTGAAAAAAGAAAAGTAGCATAGCACAAAAAATGGGTACAAAGTACAAATTTTTACTTCAAAAACATATGCTTAAAAGAAAAAATGAGAGAAAGTGGTATGGAGCATAAAATGCAACAACTAAAAAAAGGGGAGAGTGGTATGGAGCATAAAATGCAACCACTAAGAATGTTTAGCATCCTAGGTTACCTAAAAATGCCTTGAGATCAAACTTTCCAAAGTGTGCTCCCTTTTTCCTTTATACTGTATAATATACTTGAGAGAAGGAAATATTCAAGAGAGCGTATAACACTTATATGAAGACGTAATTCGGTTGACCCTCCATTAAGAGCAAAGGTATGCAACTAAACTATATAAGTTGCACATTACTACTTTTTGGTAAATTTCGAACACTTTACTTGAACTTTATGCAACGTAGGAATGTGGTACTCACTACGATAGTCTTTAGCCAAATGAGGTATGAACTTGAATACTATTTTATACACTTTTTTTGTGTTTACCTTGAGCACAAGGAAAAAGTTAAGTGTGGGGGTGTGATAAGTGTATAATTACACTTATTATAATGATATTTTCAATCATAAAACGATATGGTTTAAAGTCATTTTATACTTCATATAAAAGATTTAACGTGGTATGTAGTTGTTTTTTATGCAAGTGCAGAAACTAGGTGAATCTTGGTAGTGAAATGATCCAAGATGGAATTCTATGTAAAAAGAGAAAAAAAGGTGCAAAAAGATGCGTAGAACTCAAGGAATTGGCTTAGGATCGAAGTTGTCAAAGATTGGCAAAGTTGCAAAAGAAAATCATGAAGAAAAGCACATATCATGATTGTGAAACCCATTTGCGGTCCCAACTTGTCATTCTTCACAAGCAGAAAGTTGCCATCCAATATTCACGATCGCGACATGTAAGTCATGCTCGCAACTTGGGATGGTTTTGGATAACTATTCTCAACTTCCAACCACTGGATAGAAACGATCAACCGCCACCAACTGTCAAATGAAAACCACCTCTTAGGGACAGAGAAGGTGTGAAACGGTGCCTATCCATTGATGATAAAGACAAATCCTTGCATCCAATCATATTGAAGTGATGCAACCCTTCACCAATGGACACGACTCTTCGTTTAGATAGACGCAACCCTTCACACTTTATAAATACGGTTCAAAACTAACCATTTTTGTGTGGTGTATGACATGCATGGTGGGTAATCTATAGTAGTGTGCGTGTATGATAGAGAGTGAAAATTATATAGATTTAGTTACGTTCAAAGTGTTACTGAGAAAAAAATGTGTAAGTGATTCGATTCTTATTTTGATCACTAGATTTCTCCACAAATTGAGCAATTATTGTATGAGTGTAATTGCAAAGCACTTATGAATAAAAGTTTATGTTCTTCAACATTCATTTATTCGATATTCACAAAGAATAGTATCCTAGCAGAGGTTCTATACGAGTCGAGACCGAATTCAAAGTAGACGCAGGAATTGCGGGAATTGATGACTCCCATTAAAGAGTGGATAAGGTTTGATCAACTTTAGCTTTCACTTGCATACCTTACAACTTTACTTTGTTTTCTACTTATACATTCTATTTCAAAGTTTATGATATGTCTATGTGTCATAATGAGTACTTCGTCTTGTGCCATTTATATTAATTAAGTTATATGCTTTCAAGTTAACTTTAAGAGTGATTTCGGGGTTTTTAAGATTGTGTATAGTGACTGGATCTGTGATTATAATGCTGTTTAGTGAGCCAACATTTTTTGGAGTGGTAACTTGCTAAATATGTCTATTTGAGAGCAACCCGTATGAAGCATAGTATTATTGTTATCTAAGTTTTTATAAGTGTCATAATTCATTTACCCTAGATTTAGAAAAGCCATTTCATGTGTTGCTCTGCGGTGAATTATTGAATATTTGGGTGTCTAAAACCGTGTTTGTTAAAGTTATCTAGTGTATGAAATATTCTTGATGATTTTGCATGTTTTTCTCTACTATACTTGTTCTTAGAGAATATCTATATAGTTTAAATCTACTCTAATCTGTTCATGCATCTGTCTATTCATCAGTCTACCATCTAAATCCTACAAATTATCTTATTTCATTTGTTCCCTAAC
>CATIWQ010135813.1:0-12762 GCA_949673415.1 Euphorbia schlechtendalii | reverse complement strand
AACCTTGATGAACTCTTAGGTAAATTTTACTTAGTCGATGCGGGATATATGCTGAGAGCGGGATTTATTGCTCCATATAGAGGCACAAGATATCATTTAAAAGAGTACACTCACATTCTCCCCAAAATTCAAAGGAGTTATTCAACTTAAGACATTCATCTTTGCGCAATGCAATAGAAAGGGCTTTTGGTGTAGTGAAGAAGCAATTTCCTATCATAGCTAGTGGGGCTGAGTCTCACTATGATGTGGATATTGTGTCAGAAATAGTTATAGCATGTTATATCATTCATAATTTTCTAATGGGGGTAGATCTTGATGAAGACTTGATTGCAGAAGTTGATAGAGAGATCATGCGAGGAGATTATGAAAATAATGGAGAAAGTGTTTCTAGAATTGAAGATGGTGAGAAAGGAGAACAAATTAGAAATATAATAGCAATGAAAATGTGGCAAGATTATAGTGCTTATCTTTGAATTGTTGTTTCATTGAATGGATGTAATTACCTTTGTTTATTTTTTATTAAACAACAGACACATTGCCAAAAATTTAGAATTGTTAGAATTTTATGCTCTTGTAATGGTGGGTTCATTTTGTTGTCCCTCACAAGTTATCTTTATATTTTTTCCATGCTACAAACAAAGGGGAGGTTTGCAGACTTCATTTACTTTGTATTGTGAACTAAGTCCTCTTTTTGGAGGGGCACTTGCTATTGAGATATAATCTGATTTTCTCTCTTTGTAGTCTGTTTTGTTTTGATTTCTCTCTTACTTTTTGTTGAAATGGTAACTTTGGTAGTTTGGATGAATGGTTTAATATTTTTTATTCACATATTGTACTCACCATGACTGGTTTCACTGCCTTGTTCAAGTAAGGAAATGCCTTTTTTTCTTGTCAATGTACTTTGTACTAGCAGTTCAACGTGTATTAGAGTTGTTAATGTAATTAAGTAATAAAATTATGGACCTTGGAGAGATTTGAATATCATAATCTTGTAGCACTTGAATAGGAACAAGCTATCACGATCATGGAAAAGGAAGTAGAAGTGAAAGTAGTTGCAACAAATGAAGGGGATGGTGATGAAAAATATATGCGATGGACTGATGAGATGGATGATACGATGTTTGAGCTATTGAAGGAGAAAAAGTTGAAAGGGTAAAAGGATGATAGAAGTTTCTCAAAGAATGTATACATAGAGGTGGCAGAGGAGCTAAAAAAGAAATTCGGTGGTCCAATTTCATATTCCAAAATTGTCAATCGTTTGAAGACTCTTAAAGAACAAATGTACCTAGCCCTTGATGCTCTCAACAAAAGTGGAATTGGATGGAATGATGTAACCAAAAAGATTGAAGCCGAACCAAAAGTTTGGAGTGAGCTAGTAAAGGTATGTAACTCTGTATAAGAATTAATAATTTCTAGTTTATTACAGGTTAACTGATTCTAACTTGTTATGTAGCTTTACAATGAACATTTATAACTTGCTTTGATAGCTAAATAATATAAAAAAAAATCATCAAAAGTCCAATAATTTGGAAACAAAAACTTGCGGTGAATAAATGACTCAGAACTACAAATAAATTGATAGTAAAAGGTGAATTTTCATGCATTGTCAAAATTCTTTGTTTGAAGTAAACAAGATATTTGCTAAGAGTGTGTATTTTGACAGCACAAGGATGATTAATGAGGCTGGTAGAGGTGTTCACCATATGAGCTTATAAATCATAACCAATATCGGGGAGCCGTTTCCTTTCAGTTTGGAATTTTGTAAAACAACTGTACTTGAAAAAGTTATGTTTGGTTGGTGTTTATTTGAACAAAACTGTAGTTGGAAAGGTTGTAAGAGAAATTTGGAGATGATAATGCTTGAATTCAAATTTGAAAATATATACAGCTCGAAGAATGACAATTTTTGTGTAAATTCACTGGTTGAAGCAAAACGTGTCTACAATCTATTGTTGAAACTTCATATGTTCTTTTCCTCTACTACCACTGGAGTATTTCTCAAATTACTGTCCACTATGACTTTGCTTTACATACTAGAATTGTTTACTTTCACTCTCGAATTTATAGTATTATGAATTTTGAATTGACATGGGTTTTAATTATTGATTTCTTATAGGCAAAGGACAAATTCAAAACACTCGGAGGCAAAAAGTTCCTGCATTTAGAAATATTCCGGGATATATTCGAAAAAGATAGAGCCACCGGAAACAAAGTTTTCAATGCAAGAGATAGGGTAAGGATGTGGAGGGAGAATAATAGTTCAAACTTTGATGATATGAATGAGGAAACCATTGAAAAGTATTTTAAAAAATCCCTGCCTAGGTCCACCTAGCTGCTATTTTAAGGGTTATCGTCTAACTACGCCTAGTGTCTAAACTCTGTAGACTAGCGCCTAAGTTTGCTTAGGTCCCGATTAATCCCCGCCTAGACCCCGATTCATCATCGATCGCTCGACTAGCGCCTATCGCCTTTAAAACACTGACCAAACCCCATCTAAAAACTCCAACTTGCCATCATTTTTTATTCAAAACATAATCAAATTATTACAGATTTTAAGGTTTTTTATTTGGCTCAACATTTGTATTATGAGCACATATAATTATCAATATAAAATGGCCTTAAATTTGGTTTATTCTACTCATTAGATAATTTCATTTCATTTTCCTTACATATCTTAACACGGATAGATATGGGGATTCACTTTTCGTTAGCTATATATACACAAACTTTTTATTCATACCATTACTTTTTACAACTAAATGTATCACATCACATGTTATTGAAATGTAAATCAATTAGACAAATACTTAATAAAAATTAGGATCTGAGCTCTAAATTTCTGGTTTGAAATCCAACTCCTTCTAAAATTATTTAGCCTAAAAGTTGTCATTGGAGATCATATGCGACTAATGAAAGTTTGCCTTTAATTTTAGATAAAATTTGGGAAAATATGAACCATTATATTTCAAATTAAAAACTAAGATTAAACATTTTTACATTTTTTTTGTTACTTATAATTTGAATTTCATCTAATGATTTTGAAATATATAGTCGGGATATAGCAAACTTTTCTCTAAAAGTGTAGGGTCAATTGTAGAGAATCCGTAATATCATGAATGACTTTTAGACCCAGACTGATTATCGAACTAGTGAAGAGAGCGAGTTATTGATTTAAAATTCAATCAAATAAAATCAATGGTCAAACCGAAATTTCTCAAAACATGTTAGAATACTAATATTTTTTATAATCAGACATATAATACAAGTTATGTTACATGTTAAATATTTAATGTCAATACTTCGTAATTCAAAGTTCATACTTGACTAAAAAAAATACAACCTTTATCAAAAAAAAAAAAAAAAAAACAACATAGCAATACGATATAATTTTGTCAAAGGAAAAGGCTACTAACTTTAGATTGAATCAAATTTAATTCAAATAAACCAAATCTTATAAGTTATATATAATTAATTTTATATTGTGGGTGTGATAATTAAATATTTTAAATGTTTTGTTACATAAAGAAATTAAAATAATAACTAAGAATTTTATTTAAAATATTTTAAAAAAAATATAGTATGATTAAATCAAATATTAATTGTATTTTTCTAATAATTTTAATTAATTCATTTGGAATAATTTGGAAAAGTTTATATTATAAGAAATATAAAGTAATCCATCTGGTTGCTTTTAAGTGTTTTTAGGTTTTTATTTTGGTTCTTTTTGTTTCATCACGAGGTGGATTTGAATATTTTTGTTTATTCAGTTCTATTTTAGATTATCAATATAACTTTTACAAAAAAATATTTTACTTAACACTTGTATTAATTAGAGAAGAGATTAAGTATTGATGGAATTATAAGTTATTTCATATTTAATAAGAAAAAATAGAAATTCTTGAAAGATATATATTTTATTGATTCTATGAAAAGTTTTAAAGTAACATTTAAAAATAATGGGAGTGAGCAATTAGCAACATTAATTATGTTTCGTTCAATTTGTAAACATTTTATCCTAGGGTTGAAACGTCTTGTGTTCATATCATGCCATCAATTAAAACAATATTTTTAAATATTCAAACTTGATTGAACCAATTTACAATCAAAATGGCGGGTAGTTCAACCAATTAACAACAGATTCTTGATTAGACTGTGAACCACTTCGAAACTGATTGAACCGGCGATCATTTTCGATCAAACTCAGTAAAATCGATCGATCCAGTTTTCAAAATTATGTTATTATCATTTTTTTTACTAAAGAATATAGTCCATACTATCATCATTTAATATGTCAAATTAAAGAATTATAACTATGCAATGTAACGAATTTGTTTTTGTGGTTCCCAAAAATGATATGTAATATTTATAATTTGAAATGAAATTTGTTAGTGCAATGTGTTTCCAAAACATGATTTCAAAATATTACACAAGTGTTGCAGTTGTCCCCCTAATAATCGCTCTTATTAGTCCCACCCTAATATCTACCAATTATTCATTTTTGTCTCTAATTTCTTATCATTAATCATTTATATAAATTCAATTTCTCCATGCATCATCAAAATTAAGATTTAGCTTTTATATTAAAATATATGATTGGTTTTTCTCTAGTTCTTTCATAATTTTTAAGATTGGTTTGTAGAGAATCCGTGGGCCGGAAGAGTATTAGGTTTTATAGATTGAGTGAGCGTACAAGTGGGGTTGAGTTCATCTAACACAAAACAATTGGCTTGTGTTATGGCCAAATCTACTCCACTTATATAACACTCATTATTCATGTTTATTACTGATGTGGGATAATCCCAACATCTCCAACACTCGCCCTCAAATGCAACTGGGTCTGGATCAGTTGCCACTTGCCAAACATTTCTTGGCCTATCTTCTTGGAGGCTCAAGGTCAACGGGTCCAGTCTTTCTGCTAACCCAAACTCCACCAGGATTTTAACACGAACCCCGAATCTCAGCTGTCAAACCTTCTTCTCGCTCTGATACCATGTAAAGAATCCTTGGACCTGGAGAGTGTTGGGCTTTATAAATTGAGTGAGCATATAAGTGGGGAAGCTCATATAACACAAAACCAATCATAAAAATACAATACACCCTAATAATTAAAATTCAGAATTTTTTTTGAGGCGCACAAATATATATTTTTTTAATTTAAATGTAATGACAACTTTTGAAAAAATCATAACAAATTGAAAATTATCTGAAAAGTACTCAAATTTTGATGCATAATTCTTTAAAAAATGGTTAAATTATAAAGATGTTAAATTGATTGAAATAACTCATCTAACACTATTGTTTTCAATGAAAAAATAGTTTTTCCCTCTTTACTAACGGTTACAAACCACATGACATGTTTTTGAAAAAAAAATTCCACAAAATATGTTCTTGAAAATGAATGAAACCCCAATGAATGTTTTTTAAGTTTACCCTTTTAATTAACAATTTGAATTTCATTATTTAATTTTGTTAATATTATTCACTGTAACAATTTAAGTAACCATATATAAACCCTAAAATGAATATTCACATGTACTAAAAAAATTTATTGTTAAGCTTGTATGAGATGATAACATAAAGGAGATTAAAGTTAGGAATGAATAACACAAATAAGGTATGTTATATTTTATCAAGTTCCATAAATATTACATCATGTATACGTGAAAGATTTGAAAAAAAGTCTGGTTTCACTATCCATCCATCCTTCACATTTGGGTCCTTTGCCTTAACAAAAAAATCTGCAAAGAAAGGGTTAGGATTGGGAATCGTGATGGGGTTCTTCGATGGCTAAGTTAGAATAGGAAGAAGCAAATAAAATGAAGTAAATATTAAAACTTGAGATGAAGCTTGTGTATCTTTGAGGTAATGAGATAATGCTAAATAGATTTAGATCATGAGTTTTAGTTGGATAAAAATTGTACTTATCACATGATAAAGTTATATTTCCAATATAATTAGTTCAATATAATTTGTTTCCTCTATTGAAGATAGATTTTCGGAAATTCTATCCAAGATATGATTTATTTCCAAATATATTGTAACATCATTACGCTCCCACCATTACTGTCTTGCTTCAATCAAATTACTCCATCTCCCCTTTTGTCAAATTTTTGGGAAATAAACCGTGAAATTACTTATCTTCTGTATAATACTAATTGAACTTGATTATTGCTAGAAAAATGTTAAGTGGATAGCCATTTTGATTGGTCAATTATTTTAAATTTTGAAATAACAAAAGTGAAACAAATTTAACATGGGCATTTGGTCTAGTGGTATGATTCTCGCTTAGGGTGCGAGAGGTTCCGAGTTCAATTCTCGGAATGCCCCCTTTTTCCCCTTTTTTCAACATTTTCCCTGTTTCCTATGCCAATCCATTACAACGAATTCTTTCATTTAACTCCTCGAAACAAAGTTTTGTAGCAAAATAGCCCTCCGCAATAAATCGCCCTTTTATTTAGGACAGAATAATACTTTTCTTTTTTCACATAGAAAAACATTTCAAATGACTATATATTTATTGCAGTATTTATCACATACTATATATTTTCGTTATCACAAATATATAAAAAAAATATTTTTTTTTCTGTAATAAAATAAGAAACATGTAAAATTCTTTACTTGTATAGTCCCAACTTCAAATGACTAATTAATATCCATGTAATTCATGTTTTCTTATATACCCAATATAAATAATTATTCAACAAAAACCATTTTGTATAACAGAGTATGAAGATTTTTTAGTTCTAGCAATAATTTTAGCCATTTGAGAATGCCTTTCCTTGAAACTTGTAAACAGCTTCCTTTATATAAGGTTTCACCTTACCATGTCGAATGGACTCTTCCACATCTCTTTGCCAGAATTCTTCATGGATTGTCGTAGCATTGTCTAAATGACAACTGAAAAAAACACAAGACCTTATATTTCCTTTGTCACGAATTCTGTACATTCAAAGTGGTTTTTAGTATACGAGGGTTACATTGTAAACAAAAGTATACACTCTTTTTCCTAGCAACACAGAGAGCCACATATGTTCGTGCTTTTCAGACAGGAAGATCTGGCGGTAGAAGTAGGAAAGAAAGTTGTTCAGATGATTAAACAAAACAGGAAAAACTATCATGTTAGTATTTGTTTTTCATGAATAACGTTGATGAAAATGAAAAATTATGAACAATTATGTTTTCCCCATTGAATATGTATTATATCCACTTTATGGAAGCATTTCATGTGAAATGCTGCATGTTCTGGTAGTGTACAATACATAATAATACATCCAAGTTCAAGAGATGAACATTATTCAGGAGTTGTTTTTATAATTAATGCATATGAACCATTTGAAGTATCAAATTTACAACACTATGTCCATATATGCTTAAAGTATTGCTAAAGCAGAAGTACAGTTGTTCAAGACATTAAAGCATTTAGCACTGTACAAGAAGCATATTACATCTGGAGCAAATGCAGTGACCTTCAAAAACAGTTGCAGAATTAAAAAAGTATTATATAGGCTCTGATTATAACCCTATGAAAAGAAAGAGATATAGAACTAAAAATAGATGCAAAATCCAAATTGATAATTTGATATCCATTAATAATATTCTGATTTGAGCACACTATAAAACAACAATTTAAAACCAATTAGACTTGGTTTAATTGATATATCCGCAAAGTTGGATGAAGATGATTAGAGATCAAATCCTGACTTCTTCAAATCTCCCTTCGTTTTAAAAAAATAACATTTTAAATGATATGATAACTTGAAACATTAGCTAAACAGAAAACTAATATCCCTAGTCTTCCTCTCATTTAGGAAATGTATTTCTACAAACTAAACATGGTGGTGAATAAATGGAAAAAACTATCTAAGTCGGCTCTTTATCTTTAGAAAAAAAGTTAGCTAAACTGAAATTATTGTTTTCAAAATCAGAAGTACAAACTACACTACATTTTTTCCAAACTTCTATTCATAAAAATATTTGGTCTTTTTTCTGATAAACACGTGTTTTGCACTCAAAATTTTATTCTATACATTCTTTAAATCATATGATCTCGGGGAATCTTTTATGCAAACTGTTTTCATTTTGATATAGAAAAATGCAGAAACAAGGAATATTTTAGGCTCTTAATTATCATATTTCTTTGTCTTATTTTTCTTTTTATTATTAAGGATGCCGGTTGTTGTTTATCTTTTCTTATGCTGTAAATTAAGATAAGAGTTATATTTAAAAATTTTACCAAATTTATTAAAACAGCACCGACTCTTAAAACTGCATACTGCATTGACTTGGATTTGATATTAAAATGGAGGAATGAATGAAAAATGTATTTATCTGATTTAAATTGAAATTTGCTCTCTAATGATAATCCATAAACAGATTTCGGAAATAAAATCAGCTCTTTCTGGTGCCCACAATCATAACTCAAAAGCAAGGGCTCTCTACAAATTAGGGGAATAAAATCAGTTGTCCCAGCAATGTCCCTTTCAATGAAACCCAATTTTATAAAAGAAAAAAAAGTTAGAAGAGAATACGGAAAAAAATAAAATTAATGGATCAATGATATATAGACAAAGACAATAGAGTTTATTCCCAAATTAGGACATCACACAGAAAATTGGTTTAAAAAATGAGGTTGTAGAAGTTTCAGTTCATTTAGCTTTCCACTACTTCTACTTTCTACATTGAATAAGGCAATTTAGAAAACTAGACTAAATTTAATGCATCGTATGGAACAAAAAATTTCCACATTCTTATGGAATGGAAAAAAAAATTGGAATTCAATTCCATAATTCAATGAAGGTTGAAAATATAAAAGAAAAGGAAATGATAAATATCACCGG
Organism: Euphorbia schlechtendalii; assembly: GCA_949673415.1. Lineage (NCBI taxonomy): Eukaryota > Viridiplantae > Streptophyta > Magnoliopsida > Malpighiales > Euphorbiaceae > Euphorbia > Euphorbia schlechtendalii. The sequence continues at coordinate 3,925 of CATIWQ010135813.1, read as the reverse complement.
GAAATAGATGTAGAATAATGCAGAAAAACAAGGCAATACTAAAAAAACCTAAAACTTCCTTTTCCAATCGAGTACAATAAATAAATCAATCCCACACAGTTAATGTGCATTTTTGAAAACTCTTGGTGCCCAAAGAAGACCCGACATTGCTCAACATCAGTCAAACGTTATTTTGAACAACTCAATAGCCACACCTCAACGTCTGTAATTCTACTGTGCTTAATGTGTCATTATCTTGCACTTAAATAATTATTTCTATTCGCATCGAATTAGTATTACTCCCAGCAGGGAAAGCTTGGGGAATTATAACCACTTACATACATGTGATCTAAAATTAAAAAAGTCCTTCACATGATCAGCCTTTCACAACTCATCAATTAAAGAACTCAAATTTGTATTTCATTAAGGTCTCTGAAAATGTGATAGCATCTATCAGTTTATTGATCAACACAGTCACTTCACAGGACGCCAACATCCCTTTTAGATTGAAAATTCCGAAAAAATACAGGACAAATTCACCAACAATATTATCATACTTATTCAATCAATGACGATGCTCAAAAAAAAAAATCCCCAACCTGTCATTAAGAAATTAATAGCCCCAATAATCATTGCGGATTTCATCATCAAACTTCTTCTTTAGCTCAGGATGCTTTTCAAAATATTCCTCCGCTGTCATGGTACTCAATTTTTTCTGTTAATTTAGCCAAAAATAAACTTGTAAGCAAAAGATCCCTATATTTGAAACAAGACAGAAATCAACTAAGATAGATAAGAAGGGTATCTGAGTAACCTTAAGCTCTTGGACTTCTGCAATCTCCTTTTCTAGTCTTTCAGATTCCTTCAAAGATTTTTCCTCTGCTTCTTTTAGTTCTACCATCTGCGGTCAGGATTGTCCAATTCATTAGAACATTAGAAAGCACAGAAACATTCCATATCTATCGGACATAGAAATTTGAATGAAGAAGTTTGAAGTCTGAGCAACAATATCACAATATCCTCTTTCATTACTTCTTGAAGAAACTACATGGAGAACACATATGTAACATTCCAGCTTTAAGAAATTTCAGATGAAGATGAAGAGAGAAGGATTAACAAGTCACCGAAAAAATTCTAAAACTCACCAGAGCCTCAAACTTCGGTTTATATTCGGGAGTAACGGTATCCTCAAACTTGGGAATTTCAACACCTGCAGTAACACGACGTAGTTCAATCAAAAGTAATCATCATAAACCGTAAATGATTTTCGATTTTGACCCAATATCTGTGGCATGGCACCAAACTCTATATTAAAACTTAAATTTCCATTTTAATAAACACACACAAACGAGTAGAATGCAACATCTTTATACTAGAGCCCACTTTAATTATAGAAGCCTTCAAATGTCTAAGAATTTAGCAAAGCGTGGAAAACTTTATTACAGAATACAGATTGCATCGATTCAACCATCCAAGGACATCCTGTTTCAGAAAAAAAATTGTTCGTCCAGTGAAGATGAATTACAGAAATACTTTATATTATATGACAAGGAAATAAGAGAGAAGCACTCTCAATCAGCAAGGAACTCAACCTTTGTAGACATTCATGTGAAAGGCTTAGACTTTGCATAAAACAGGATAAGCTATACAAATAGATGAATATTATAGACCAGAAATATATCCAAATACAATGTAGAGAAGAATAACTATATAAAATACATACTGTCATATGCTTCCTTGTACATGTCAACCAAACGAGAGCCAATATTCTTTCTATAATAATCCCAGTTTATTGGTTCAGGTTCCTGCATAATTTAGACCAATCATTACTCAACATGTAATACCATTTGTACTCTAAGGAAACAGCCACCAGCTTCAATTGCAAATGTGCAAGCCTGAAGCCAGCAGTAAAGCGCTGACCAAATAGCAATGAAATGTCCAAAACAACAAAGAGCATATTTGGTTGCACAATTTTATACTTTCTCCCTGATTTATAGGATTATGCATAGGTTTCATCCTTGGTCCAAGCCACAGTGTTGCCACAAGACACATAATGACAATGAAGCAATGGCCACAAGTCATAACTAGTGCACAGTAACATGTTTGAATTTCACAATAAATATGTTCAACAAAAAAACAGGAAGATGTGTTTATCAGGCTAATGAAGGCCTCATTCAAGGTTCCTTACTTCCTTATTAAATAAAGCATCAACCAGTAAATTCTACCTGAATATATACACGAATTTTCGCTTAAGAGTCAAAATCACGATCAAGAGATGAGTGTATTGTACAATACACAGAAGATATCCGGAACCCTCAGAGATTATGTTTGCTAGAGCCAAAAAACTGAACACGATACATATACAAAGAAGTATCCCTCAAAAAATTTTTCTATTAAGCTGAGCCAAACACAAATTCATTTTTCTTCTCCAATTCCTGCTTAATTTCCTCCAGCAACAAGTAATTGAAGGATGTACAAAAAATGAACGGCCATTGTAATTGCTCAATCTGAACCTACATAGACTCTCTGTGCATAATAACCCTTCCCCTCTTCAAACAAAAGCAATACAAATAAAAAAGATGAAACGCATTCCCTCCAAAAGAGCTAAGAGCTCAAGTCTGAAAGTAATCGCAGTCAAGTTTACGTTGGTGCGCTATCAGACCAACAAGAGAATGAATAAAAGAAATTATAATTCAAGAACAAAACGTGTAGCCGAGATCCACAAACCCTAGCCAAGAGAACTTAAATCCGTGGTGTCCGGGTATAATTTAAACGAGAGAAACTAAAAATGGAGAGTGAGAAAGAGAAAGAGAAAGAGGACCTGGCTGAACTTAGTTTGAAGCTGGGTGTTGACGTCATCGAAAGCACGGCGTAGGGAATTGAACTCCTTGCGAGCCTCATCAGAGACGATGAGCTTTGCCATACCTTCCCAGTCAATGTTCTTTGATGCTTTGAAGGCGACATCGGTTATCTTCTTAACTGATCCACTCATCGTTTATCGTTTATTTCTTTGCAGGTTCCCGGCAATGAACAAATAGAGCTCCGAAATGAAAGCCAAACAACTTCTGTACCCTCTAAACTAAACATAAACGCACGCTCGACGACATGCCGTTAGATGCCATCTTCCAATTTTTTGTTTTTAGTTTTTTACTCTCATTTCCTGAGGCACGTCCGCATGTTTAATTTTTCATTTTACTTTGTTTTTTTAAAAAATATCTCGTTGAGATTACATTGTAATAACAAAGAAAAATCACATTCAAATGTGAATTCAAATCTGCGATATTGAATTACAACTTCATATCTTAATCAACTAGATCAAAACATTTACCATGTTATTTTATATTGACTTAATCATGCTCCAAATAATCCCAAAAAACCACTTGTTGGCATTAACTTTTTAAAAAATAAACATGGTCTGTTAATAATCAAACATTAGTAACGATGATCATACAAGTATGAAGTTGGTGAGTTCATTGTTACTAATTTTTAATTCCATATATGAATGCAATCCAACAATTTTTTTTTTTTTTCTTTTTTTTTGCATTTTCTTACATGAATGTCACTTCTGCGAGTTGGAAAGTCAAAATTTCGGTATTAAATTTTGATGAATTAGGACATAAGCCCATTTACCAGCAATATAATAAGGGGATTTTATGAAAATACCGGAAAAAGTCAAAATAATTTTAGGTCATGTCATGGTGTAATTTTACAAATCTCACATTTTAAGTTTTGATTTTTCAAAAAACGTGAATTTAAGTTTTGATTTTTCAAAATACGTGAATATAAAAATAACCACCGATTTCGGGTATAATATTTATTATACCAGGTATAACAATTATTATACCAGGTATAACAGCCATTATACCTTGTATAACATCCATTATACCAGGTATAACAGCTATTATACCTGGTGTAACAGACATTATACCGGGTACAATGTTTATTA
>CATIWQ010135730.1:0-15220 GCA_949673415.1 Euphorbia schlechtendalii | reverse complement strand
TCTACCTTCTCAAACACTTCTTGATAGCTCAAGAAGATGTCTGATCCAAACTTGTTCCTGTATGATGGCAGTGCACCATCCAGAAGCTTGGTTATCATCTCTGGTAGAGTTTAGTGAGCTCTAAGCCTGACCTATGTGGCCATCCAACATGCATAGTAGGACATAAAACTCTCATCTTTCTCCTGCCTTATAGCCTCCAGATGTAGCATTGTGGTTTGCATCTGAGGGTTGAAACCATAATGCCCCAGCATAACTTGAGCAAGGCTATTCAAATCTGTAGCTATGTCCAGCGGAAGGTGGCTATACCATTCGTTGACCTAGTGTCCTAAGGTAACGATGAAGATCTTAGCCATCATTCGATCGCTAACCCTCAATGCTCTCATCATTTTCTGAGAATGCATCAAGTAAGCGCGGGGGTCGCTAGATCCTACATACTTCTCAAACTGTGGCATTGCGAAGTTTGGGGGCAAGCTGTCTTCATCCTTGATTGTCAGTTATGCAGGGTACTTGTTCCTTAGGTGGCCACTGTTAATTGCCAAGAACTATCGCCATAGTTCAGCCATTCCAGGATATTAGAGGATGGCATTCCCTACACTTGGATAAGAGCTATATTGCCCCTGGGGATATGCCGCAAAATGGGGTAGTTGAGGTTCTTGGAACTGTGAAGCAACCGACGTACTCCAGTTAGGAAAAATGTGTTAGGTCATTCCTTGTTAGGAAGGCCCTCATGCGAATGCTGGCTGGATAGGATGACTTTCTCCTACCCCGAATTGGTAATAGGCAGTAAGAGGTAGGGGCATCATGTGTGAGGTGGGAGGTCCTCCTATTGGATTGACGTTGTTAAGGGTGACCTTCAGGCTGGACACTACATTTTGGGTCCTCCCAACATGTTGGCGAATGAGCATAGCCAATTGTTTGCTGTTGGCAAAGGCGTTCAAGGCAGCTGCGATCTCGGTGCTCATCGACGACTGCTGAGAATTTTATCCTATAAGGATGAGTCGTTCTTCCCTTACACCTTCTTCTCGTGGATTGGCCATAATAGTGTGTTGAACTGAATCTGAGTCTGAACCCGAGTCCTCACTTGAGTCAGTGTACGGAACCCCCTCCAAATTAGCCACAATTGGGGAAATCCGAACCATGTAGTGAGTAGGCATCTTCCAAGCCCCTTTGATACATGAGTAGAATATTAGACCGTCCATGTAAGATCCGTGATATGATTCATGATGCGGGTAATGCATGAGATTTTTTTAATGTTATGGCTGCATTCATAAGGGGTTAGCATGCCATGATGTGAAATAACATGTATGTCAATCCATTTGAAACAAATAGGTTAGTCGTTAAGTAAAAATGAAAATCCAACAACGGGGGTTGGATTTGAGAGTTGTACAATGAGTGATGTAAGTGAGGTGACTAAGTTACCTATGTGGTAATAGATCAATTGTTTGAGGTTTTGTACTATGACTAGGTCTCATGGAATGAGGAGGTCAAAATTGTCTCGGGTAAGAGGCGTGACATACCCTAATAAAATGAAAATAACTACCATATGTAGCTACCTAATGAACGATTTGGTTATTTCACCCAATTTGGGCAGAGTTTTTGGATACCTTCGTGGTCATCACTATTTCAGGTGATATCTGAATTATTGCCTTGTGTGGGATGAATGATTCGGGTATTAAGCGTATACCCTTAAAGATTTGGTAAGGTAAGACTTTTGAAGTAAGTTTGCCTCGTGTGGGCTTAGACATCAACTAGGATATCCTTGAATGTGGGAAAAATAGTTTTGGGTAGGTATTTGCCCCGTTTGGGCTTTCGGTGTGTATAATTGCCCCGGAAGGGTTGTGAGTTGGATGTTGAGTGGACATTTCACAGGTAACATGTGGGTTATATCATTGCCCCTTGTGGGCTAAGTGCCGGATGTCAAGTGGACATCACGTAGTAAAAGGAGGGTATATTTGCCATGTGCAAGCTAATAGCAGGATGTCAAGTGGACATCTCGCTGAAAAAAAGAGGTAAGTGATGTCCCTAAGTGGTTTTATGTTTTCCTAGGGTGACACAATCTATAGTGTCAACTGTGCCTAAGTGTATGTGATATTGGTTTGGTATCGTGATATGTACATTTAATATCATGAGTGTGTGCGTTCATGTCTCTGCACAAAAATTCTTGGTTAGTATGACATTAGTACAATGATAAAGTGGTAAACACGTAGCACATAACATGTAACGTCCAAACTTCCAACCATATAACTCTAGCGTGTAGGGTTTTTGGTTGGTCTCTATCCTAAGTTTGGTTCATCTTAGTACCATGAAGATACTAAGGAGTGCACCTACAAGAAGATACAATACATGTTCGCGTGTTGGGTAACACCCTAGGGAAAATGCCTATGGCTTATTTACATGAGATTTATAAATGGGTTTTTGATGTATAAGGTTCTTGTTGCACTAAAACACACTCCAAGCCTCTAACAGGGAGGTACATGCGATATGGCAACAAGTGTTGCACCCGCTCAAGTACTATCTTTTCTCAGGGAGGCATATTAGTACCAGAGAGAGTTTCGCTGTAATAAGGGTACCTTAGACTTATGGGCTAATCCCTTCTACTACTATGCGTTATTATGAATATGTCATAATTAAGAGAAAATGGAATAATGTGATCAATAATTTTCAGCACTTACCCAAAATCTAAAAACCTTTTAAAAAACAAGTTTTTAGAAAAATCCCCAGCGGAGTTGCCACTATGAGCGGGAGGCACGGAGTGGTGGGCTGAGAGCGCGTGGAGATGAGAGACGCGGTCCACCGGGGTGTTTGAGAAAGGAAGCACTGGGTCAGGGGACCCGAAAAAGGTTGAAAGAGTTTAGCGAAAACTTTTTTTTGACCGGTTCGAACCCGAATCCGCTGTCTCTTAGTGTGGAGTCGCCACCTGGATTAGCTCTTTCCTGGAATTAGAGTCCTGTGAGGCTTAAGGTTCGGGGGATGGCCCTCTAAGACACAGAGATTCGGGTTCTGGATAAGTTGCTTATTTCTCATAGGAACACATTATATTACATCTACAGAAAATCGTATTTTCTTAATTGTGCATATTCGCACTTAGGTCATTTTTTGATTTTAAATGCATGATTCATGTATAGAAAAAGAAGTAAACACATCCACAAAACTGTAAGTAAATGCGGAAATAAAGGCGGAAAAGTAAAGATTACAAAAATTACAAAAATTGGGGGATGCAACAGCCCTCTAACCTATTAATTACATTTCCTAAAAAATATGTATAATACCCGAAGGAAAAAATAAAATCCTAAACATACATCTAATCTACATCCACACAGGTTAGCACAAGGGATATCACATATGTTCGATTTGATATTAGCGAGGCCCGTGTGGCCTAATTAAAATATCGACGATTTAAAGTTGTTATTTTAAATAAAAATTGGTTCATTTTTATTTACACGTATGTTGGTAAATTTAATTAGTGAAAATGATCGCATGGCAAAGTGGTGAGGACTGTTATCCGATAATATATTTTATTCCCTTAATGGGGGTATTCTAACATAAAGAATAATAAAAAAAAGAAATGAAAGATGAAGGGAATTACAACATTTACAATCATAGTAAATAAAACAATTCATAGGTCCACAAATAAAACCAGAAAGAGAATAAGCAGACGATGATCGTGGAATTCACAGTTATAGGAACTCAGAGGCTTACCCTTGCTGTATGAATCCACTTCGGCATATCTGTTTGATCCCTGGGAGCGTTCCTCGTTCATTTTGATTTAATTGTAGTTTAATTGGAAAATACATGTTTATTTATCCAAAAGATAATCAGACTCGGGTTCTAAATTTGTTTTAGACCCCAGAATATATGAGGATATTTAAAGAAAAGGTAGATGAAAAAGGATTTGAAAATAATTAAAATTTGAAATCCAAACATCTTTTGGATCTGAATATCTTTGAAGAAAATATTTATCCGAAAGATAATTAGACTCGGGTTCTAAATTTGTTTTAGACCTGAGAATATCTGAGGATTTTTAAGAAATGTAGGAAGAAGAATGATTTGAAAATAATCGAGATTTGTGATCCAAATGTGTTTTGGATCCAAATAATTCAAGAGAATTTGAAAGAAAATATTTTTGGCGTTTTTTTCATTTTTTCTCTGAAAATCTATTTTGTCTAAAATTTAAAAATGTCTATTATTTATAGAAAAATCTCAGAAAATCTAAAAAAGGTAAAAAAGTTTGGCGACCTCGCCAACCTCTTTGGCAAGGCATGCCTCACCAGAGTGTCTGGCGAACTCGCCAGAGAGTCTAGCAAGCTTGCCAGACTACCTGGCGAGACTCGCCAATGTCTAGCAAGCCTCGCCAGGGTCTGGCGAAGTTTGCCAGACCCCTAGTGAGCTTGTCCAGGGTCTGGCAAGGCTTGGCAGACCCCTGGCATACCTTGCCAGAGACCTGGCGAGGTTCGCTACGTCCCTAGCAAGCCTCGCCCGAGTCTGCCAAGGTTCACCAGGCATTCTAACGAGCTGTGCCATGCCGATCAGCGAGGTAGGTTCTAAATCCGGTTTTCGGTGGCATTTTCAAAATATTTTTTTGTATTTTTATATTTTTTAATTAATTTCTGAATTAAAGTCTTCTTAAATTCAATGACTAGACTCCCATTTGAAGATCGTCGGACGATAAAAAAAAGTGTGATTCGAGGATAAATATCTCGAAAAGCCGGCATCATTGAACGCGTGTCCTGGTACTAAATCCTGTGCTCACAGGTGGTTTTATTAAAGGGGATAGAACCAATCATATATCACCTAAACTCTTTGATGCTCATGATCTCATGAAGAATTATCAAGTTGACATCTGCAAAGTTAGATCAAGTGATAATACAACAAATCTTTTCACTATGTCACTACCTTTTTCTGTTTTTTAAAGACATGTGCATAATATTGGGATGCGACAGCTCCAGAATATTCTTGACCATTATATATTTGAGGGGGAAGTAAAATATAAGATCCTCAACATTCTTGAGAAGAGGCGAAGTTAACATTGAACTTTTTTTCCCTTAACCAAAGGTTTTGTCCCACTGGGTTTTCCTTGGTAAGGATTTTAACAAGGCAGTGTCTTGTTCGTAAATTTGGACATCAATGGGGAAATATTGAAATAATATAGAATTATTATAGAGATGTTACTAGTAGTTAATTGTATTGATGTCCATAACTTATACTCTTTATTATGTAATTTGTATCTTTTCATTTTCTTGTAATATGCCTATAAGTATAGACATATTTCATATGTTGAATACAAGAGAAAGATTTACATACTTGTTATTTTCTTTTATTCTTCTTATGTTGTGGCATATTTACAACAATAGGTACTATGTCTGGGTTTTTTACTTTTAATGTAATACTTGAACTACTTTCTTCTAATACTTGTTTTCCTTTATCTATATTTGCTACAAAAAGATTCAATTTTTTATTATTAATTAAAATTTTGGTATTTCAAATGTATTCCATAATTTTGTTAATTCTTGTTTCAACATTTCTTGTGTTTGTAATTGATTTTCTTTTATAGTTTCTTGTATTTCATTTATTAATGTATGCATATTTTTTAATTGTTCTTCATTTATAATTTCAGTCAACATTTGATCTAATTTTTTACCAATATCACTCATTTTTATAAACTCTTTAGATCCATCCTTCTTCACGGTTTTTCCATTTTTTCTAAGGAGTTTGTAATATAGATTCAGTTTTTCAATTTGTTGAACCCATGTTCATAGTACTTCACAGTACTCAAAACATTTTGGAAATAACAAGCTGTCTAGAATAGTGAAATTAATAAAGTACTAAGTAGACTCTGAATAAATAAGTTTACTTGAGTTTGTTTAAGGAAAATCAACTCAGTTTACTGAGTTTAGATTAAGTTATGGGTTAGAGTAAGATAAGCAGAGGTAAGATGAGTATTGCATAGTTTATGAGATATAGACTCAGCAAATCTGAGGACCTTTTATTTATTAGAAACTGAGTAATTTTTATTTATTAAAAGCTGAGTTATTTTTTACACTTAGATATTATGACACTGGTGCTTGTAACTTTGTTTGTGAAGGGCGGAATATTCATTTGATGCCTCTTAGGTAAAAAGGGCTGAAATTATAAAAGAATATTCAAGTGGTCCTCACAACCAAAAGGTGCCAGCACATGAATGTTGGAGATTCCTCACAAGCATCCAAGGTAAAAGGAATCTTTTGACATGTGTCGTTTTTCCAACGTCCTCGCACTACTCTACAACGTCAGCGAATCTTCAAATCACAAGCTTCCATGTTACATCTTGCGTACTTCTCTCTGAAAATGGATTTTCTTGAAGAAATAAGTTTTTGATGCATCAAGATTAATGAATTAATCTTGCTCTTCAAAGTTCGAATTCTCTATCTTTAAACATCATGGAATCTATTTCTTTGAAAACTGTAAAGAGAAGAGAAATTGAAGAACAAGTCAGGATGAGAAGTTTGCAACGGCTACTTCCAACTCTTCCAAATATAAATAAAAGATTGAATCAAACGTTCAAACTTGGTGAACCACCTCAAATTTATTAAGAGCTGAAAATTATGTCCAAGAAATCACAACATTCAGAAATTCACATTTCAAGCAATCTAAAGCAAACACTAAATTTTCCATTTATCTCTAATAGAGAGAAATCAGATTAGCTTAGAGTCTAGCTAAGCTTTAACACTATAAAAGGAGTCAACCCTTTTTGAGCTGAACCCCTTCATTCTTAAACTTTCATTCAAAATCTGTGTGGTAGTTTAGGAAGGGTAACTAAACTGAGTTTGAGTGGTAGTTAGAAAGAAAGGTACTTTCTATAATTGGTCTACACACTATAAAGGCTTCTTTGCCTAAGGAAGGAAAGAAATCATTAGTGGATTAAAGCTTAGAAAGGACTCTGGGGACTGATGTAGCCTAGGGGCCGAACTAGGTTAAAATCTAAGATGTAATCTTTTTTAACCCTTTTATCGCCTATATAGTTCCTTGATCATTCATCATCTCTATGTTTTATCAATTTCACTTGAAAACCAATCCAAGTTGAGTAGTTTACTCTGCATAGATTGAAAATAAACTTTTTCATCAAATCTGGGTAGTTTATAGTTTTTAGACCAAAGCGCACAACATTCCAAACTCGACACACATAAAAAATCTTAACTTGGAATCAATTTTTAAAATCTAAAAAGAACCAACTCACCCCCTTTGCTACATTATTTAAGCTAAAGAGGACCAACAAGTGGTATCAAATCAAGCTCTCAACTTCTAGACTCATTGTTTAAGAGTTAAAGATTCGAATTGCTTACAATAATTATAATTCCGGCTTAGGGCAGGCAACACTCCTTAAAGAAGAAATTTCTATGACCAGGCCTCCATTTTTTGATGGCCAGCACTACATGTTTTGGAAAAATTACATGATAAACTTCATTCAATCCCAAAGCATGCAAGCATAGCTAGCAATAGAACTAAGCCCTAGAATTCCCACAATTATGTGGAATGGGGAGCGTATTCTAGTTGACCCAAAGGATTATGATGATGCTAGCCAGAGTCTTCTCAAAGAGAATACAACAACCATCAATTACATTCATTGTGCGCTAGACTTTACAATGTTTAACAGGGTCTTGGGTTGTGAGACGGTGCAAGAAAGCTAGAGGAAGTTGGATATCACCTACAAGTGGACACACAAGGTCAAAATCAATTTCATGCTCCATGAGTATGAGTTGTTTGAGATGGGCACCAGTGAGGGTATTCAATCTATGAATACCGGGTTCATTAATATCTATAATAAACTGAAGAGATTGGGCAAAGAATTCACCCAAGAAGATATAGTGAAGAAGATTCTCAGAATTCTCACTATTATGTGGGATGCCAAGAAGAGCACCATCGAGGAAGCTCATGAACTTAGGACCTACAACAACAATGAGCTGATACACACCTTTCTTACTCAGGAAATGTCCTTGAGAAAATATAGTGATGACTCCAAAAGGAGTAAAGGCTTGGAGAAAGAGGGCAGGGCCATCGTCCTTGAGGCTGACTCACAATGAGATTCAAGTGCTTTATGAAGAAAGATGGGAAGTTCAACAAAAGGAAGTTTCCCAACAAAAACAAGTCAACTGAGCACCGACTTGGAGTTGAGGAAGGATCCAAGGAGCATAGAAAATACATCAAATGTTTTAGCTGTGGTGAGAAGGGTCATATTCAATCGTCTTGTCCTAAATAAAAAAAGGATAGATTCAAGAAGAAGTTTGGGTAAAAAAAATGAGTCACTTGCTACCACATGGAGTGACTTTGAGAAATTTTCATCATCAGATGAAGAAGAACCTGACTTTGCCAATCTTTCCTTGATGGTGATTAGGAATGATAGGGGCGGGAGATCAGCATTTACTTGAAAGAGTACCTTATCCATTGCTAACTCTGAAGCTGAGTGAAACAAAGAGAAAAATCTACAAACTAAGGTACATCCTGAAATCCCTTTATTTATAGAAGAGTTTTCTCAGGTACTCTTTGATGTGATGAAGCTGACTAATAAGTCGGGTAAAAACATCAAAGAACTAGTTAGGAGAAGTGAAGATCAGGAAGACAAAATTGCTTCCTTATCTCTTAATATCTGCTTTCTTCAAGAAAAAGCTTAATATTATGAATGTCATAACAACAAGCTCACTAAGAAATTAGATGAGTTAACTATTAAGATAATAGCTTTAAAGAAGGAACAGGTTCCTCCTTTAACCAAAAGTCTATCTTTGTGTAACCAAACTCGCAATTCTAAGGGGAAGAAATCCTCTATAAAGAAGAAAGCGAGCCAACCTAAACCAAAAGTGGTGTGAGGCTTTTGTGGGAAGGTATTAAAATGGTTACTATGATGAGTACGAATAGAGTAACCTAAGCAATGCTAACAAAGGAAGAATAGCTAGAAAGCATGGGTACCTAAGAAAATGTAACTATTTTACAGGTGAGCCTAAGATCTTCTTATGACATTAGAATGTGGTATTTAGATAGAGGATGCTCTATCTCATTAGAGCACAAAGTAAATGGGAGTGTTAGTTTTGAAGATAATAAAAAAGGAAAGATTGTTAGATGCGACACATTTGGTGTTTTCCCTTTAATCGAAGAAGTGTCTCTTGTTATAGGATTTAGGTTCAACTTGCTAAGCATAGCCTAGCATTGTGACAAAGGTAGGAAGGTTACATTTGACTCAGTATGTTTCTCATTTATTTATAGTAAGATAGACTCAACAATATCTTTGCTCCTAGAATTAATAATGTGTATATGATTGATTTATCCCCACACTCCCCAAGCATAGAAGGTTGGTCATATAATTATGAACAATTTTTCCAAATTAACCAAAAAGCAATTAGTTGTGGGTTTACCCAATATCAGTTTCAAGAAAGATAAGCTTTGTTCAGCTTGCTAACTTGGTAAGCAGGTTAAAAAGTCATTTAGTTTGATAAGCAGCATAGTAACTAAGAGACCGTTGGAGCTCCTCCACCTTAATCTATTTGGTCCTATCCAGCCTATGACCATGGGCAAAAGGTTTTCATTGGTGTACAGGATGACTTTATGAGATTCCCTTGGGTAGTCTTGCTAATTAGCAAATATGAAACCTTTGAGTTTTTTTTGTCAAACTCAGTAACCAGATAATGAATGAAATAAGAGCTAAAATTAGTAAAATCTGAAGTGATCATGGATGTGAATTTAAGAACTTTCATTTCGAAGAATTCTATTCTTTGCATGGTATTTACCACAAATTTTATGCTCCTTATACTCCTCAACAAAATGGGGTTGTAGAAAGGAAGAATAGAACCATAGTTGAAATGGCTCGATCCATACTGAGTGATAACAATCTACCAAAGTACTTTTGGGGAGAATTTGTTAAATAGCATGTTATATCTTGAATTGGATTTTAATTCTCTCTATTCTTCAAAAAACACCCTATCAGCTTTGGCAAGGGTGCAAGCCTAAGATTGGCCATCTCAGATCTTTTAGCTATAGGTGTTTCATTCTAAACGCCAAGGAGCAACTAGGTAAGTTTGATCCAAATGCTAATGAAGTTATCTTCCTAGGTTACTCAACTAAAGAGAACCAGCTTATTAGAGGAGTCTATGCATGTAGATTTTGATGAAACTAATAATGCAGATAGACAACCATCTAATGAAGAAGGAGTTAACAAGAAAAAAAATCAACTCAGCACACCACTTTATGTGCTTCCCAACCCAGCATAAGAGCTAAAAATTGAGGAAGTTAAAGCTGATGAAGATCTCTCAATCAACTTCAATGAAGCAGAAGATCAACCTCAGCCTCAACAACCCAGTGTAGAGACTCCCATTATACATTTGAGTCTTCCAAGAGAGATTAGAACTCATCACAATCACCCACTCGGAAGTATTATAGATGATGTTTATAATCCAGTGATGACATAGGGTCAGCTTAGTAGGATGATGAACCATCCATCTTTTATCTCATTGGTTAAACACAAGAAGTTCAAAGATGTAGAAAGAGATGGCTATTGGATGATCATGATGTAAGAGGAATTAGATTAGTTCGAGCGTAATGATGTTTGAGATCTAGTTCCTAAGCCTAAAGGAAAATCAATCATTGGTACCAAATGGGTTTTCAAGAACAAGCTTGATGAAGATGACAAACAAGGCCAAGCTTGTTCCTTAAGGCTACAATCAGTAAGAAGGCATAGATTATGATGAGACTATGGTCCGATAGCTCAATTGGAAGCATTTAGGATCCTCTATGCTTTTGCATCTCATAAACTTCAAGTTGTTTTAAATGGATGTCAAGAGTGTGTTCCTAAATGGCTTCATTCAAGAGGAAGTGTATGTACGCTAGCCTCCAGGCTTTGAAGATGCGAAGAATCCTGAGCATGTCTTCAAACTAAAGAAAGCTCTCTATGGATTGAAGCAAGTACCTCATTCTTGGTATGAAAGGTTGACTAACTTCCTACTAATTAAAGGTTATGAAAGAGGGAAAGCAGACACGACTCTATTTATTAAGCATAAGAAGGAAGATGTGTTGCTAGTCCAAATCTATGTGAATGACATTATCATTTGAGCAATCGATGAAAAGCTTTACAAGGACTTCAACAAGCAAATGAAGAGTGAGTTTGAAATGTCAATGATGGGAGAGCTCAACTTTTTCCACGGACTACAAATCAAGTAAAGTAAAGATGGAATCTTCATTAGCCAAGTAAAGTATGCCAAAGAAGTCTTGAAGAAGTTTGATATGAAGCATTCGAAGCCAATGTCCACTCCCATAGCCACTTACACAAGCTTGAGTAAGGATGAAGCTGGTAAACCTGTAGACAACAAGTTCTAAAGAAGTATTATTGGTTCTCTCCTATACTTAGCAACTAGTAGGCCTGATATTCAATACTCTATGTGCTATTATGCAAGTTATCAAGATGACCCCATTGAATCTCACTTAGCAACTATGAAGAGAATTCTCTAATACTTCTAAGGTTCAATTGATGTCGGTTTGTGGTATCCCAATAGCTCATATTTTTAACCTAAAGGATTCACAAAAGCAGATTATCAAAGAGATAAGCTCGATAGAAAAATCACCATAGGTCGATGCCATTTTCTTGGAGAATGCCTTGTCTCATGGTACAGTAAGAAGCAAAATTTGTTGCACTAAGTACTATAGAAGGTGAGTATATGGAAGTAAAATGTTGCGTAGCACAACTGCTATGGATTAAGAAGCAACTAGAGGATTATGGTATGAAGTCAAAATGCCTCGAAGTTATGTATAATAACAAGAGCGCAACTGACATATCCAAGAATCCAATTCAGCATAGCAGGATGAAGCATGTCAATAATAAACATCACTTCAAAAGGGATCATGTGCTAAGCGGAGATGGCAAAATGGAGTATGTTCCTTCAGAAGAACATCAAGCTGATATTTTGACCAAACCATTAGCAAAGGAGCAATTCAATACTCTCGAAGAGCTAATAGTCTAGAAAAATTCCAACTTGGTAAATAGAACCCCATGTGAAGAAAAACTCCAGAAAAATGGCTAAGTCTTGAAAAGTTAAGTCTCAACTCAGCCAAATGAGGTAACATGTATTTAACCCTATTAGCTTTTAAAAATAATGATGTTAGTTCAGTTTTCATGGTTAAAAACTCAAAAGCTACTTTATTGAAAGGACGCTTTGAATTAGAATCGTTTGAAATTGAAACTACACTATTTTATTAAGTTTGTTAAATCCTTATTCATCTCACCGTTTAAACATGATCTTGGATTGCGAGAGCGCCATGTATCATTTTGCAGCTGAAGAGTTTATAAAAGAGAGAGCTGGCTGGAGATAAAAACTACATGCAATCTTTGATCTCTCAAGTAAATTTAGTGAAAGAACCCTAATGTTCATGATAGAGAGTCTCTCTATAGTTCCCTATGAGTCTAATTGGGTATTAGATAAAGGTTGTGGTACTCATATCTGTACTTCTGTGTAGGGGTTGTGAAATAGTAGGAGGCTTACAAAAAGGGAAATGGACATAAGAGTTGGAAATGGAGCACAGGTTGATGCAACAGCTGTAGGGACATATAGCCTTTGTTTGTATAGTGGCCATGTTTTAGTGTTGAACAATTGCTATTATATTCCTGCCCGTCACTAAGAATATTATTTTTGTTACACTTTTAGTAACAAAAGGATTTAAAATTTTATTCTCTATAAATAAATGTCAAATTCAGTGAAACAATATTCTTTATGCTTGTGGAATATCTATGGATGGCATTTATGTTCAAGATACTAAAACTAAAATTCTAAATATGAACATTCTTAAAAAATTGAGATTAGATAATGAAAAAACCTCATACTTATGGCATTGTCATCTAGGCCACATAAATAAGACTCGCTTAACCAAGTTACACAAATGTGGAGACTTGGGCCCAATGGAATGGGAATCCTATGGTGCATGCGAACCTTGTTTATAGGGAAAGATGACTAAGAAACCTTTCAAAGGAAAGGGAGAGTGCGCCTCTAGTACTTTGGAAATAATACACTTCGATGTATGTGGTCCAATGAGTGTTAAAACATAAGAGGGTTTTGTCTACTTCATAATCTTTATCAATGATTATTCATGATATGGTTATTTGTACCTTATGAGGCACACCTTTGAGAGTTTTCATAACTTTAAAGAGTTCAAAACTGAAGTAGAGAAACAGCTTCGGAAAAGTATCAAGACCCTTCAATCTGATCGAGGTGGTGAATACTTAAGCCAAGATTTTCAAGATTATCTAAGGGATAATGTTATTTTATCCCAATAGACACCTCCTTATACAGCCTAACATAATAGAGTGTCAAAAAGGAGGATTCAAACCTTACTCAATATGGTTCGGTCCATGATGAGCTAAGAAAAACTTAGCATATCCTTTTATGGTTATGCACTTGAGAGTGCAGTTTCTATTCTAAATGGAGTTCCCTCTAAATTAGATGATCAAACTCCATATGAGTTATTTTATGGTGAGAAACCCGCTCTTTCTCACCTGAGAGTTTTGGAATGTCCTGCTTATATAAAGAGGATGAGTTCAGATAAGCTGGGTGCTAAGTGTGACAGGTGTCTGTTTGTAGGTTACCTTAACGAGATTATAGGGTATACATTCTTTGATCCCAAGGAACAAAAAGTCCTTGTTTCCATAAATGTTCAAATCCTCTAAAAGGAGCATATAGTTGTGAAAGCTAGTGGGAGAAATCTTGAGCTGAGAACTCAAGAAGATCAAGCAGAAAATCAACTGATTATACCTACACCTGTTACACAAGATAGTGTAAGCATGGAACAACCTATTATAACACTGACATTTTCTAGGTCAGGCCAGGCTCCAATCGCTCCTAAGTGATACAGGTTTTTCATCATTGATAATAAACATCTCTTCCTTATGGAAGGTGATGAGCCAATGACTTATAAGGAGGCCATGGAAGGCTCAGAATCTGATAAATGGCTTTTAGATATGAGATCAGAGATGGACTCCATGTATGAAAATCAAGTTTGGAGATTGATTGATGCTTCAAGTGGGATTAAGGCCATAGGATGCAAGTGGGTTTTCAAGAAGAAAATTGACATGGATGGTAACGTAGTTACCTATAAAGCAAGGATGGTTGCAAAAGGGTACAGTAAAAAGAAGGCATTGACTATGATGAGACCTTTCACTGGTGGCCATGCTGAAGTCTATTAGGATACTCCTTGCCATCGCCGCTCATCATGTTTATGAGATTTGGTAGATGGATGTGAAAACAGCATTCCTTAATGGGGAATCTAGAGAAGATTGTGTTTATGACACAACCCGAGGGTTTTACATCCAAGTATAGCTCTAAGGTATGCAAGTTGCAGAAGTCCATATATGGACTTATGCAAGTTGCATAAGTCCATATATAGACTTAAGCAAGCATCGAGGAGTTAGAATATTAGGTTTGACATGATGATTCGAGAAATTAGTTTTGTTTCAAATGCTAATGAGCCCTATGTATATAAGAAGGCTAGTGGGAGTGCGATCATTTTCCTTGTATTATATGTCGATGGCATATTACTAATATGAAATGATATTCATTTTCTTCAAATAGTTAAGTCATGTTTGTCAAAGAAGTTCTCCATGAAAGACCTTTGAGAAGCAACTTTTATACTTAGTATAAAGATCTACCAAGATAGATCCAAAAGGCTTCTAGGTCTTTCACAAAGTACATACATAGATAAGGTTTTTGGCTAGATTTAACCTTGAGCAATCAAAAAATATCTCCCCATGTCTCACGGGATTAACCTTTCTAAATCTGAGTGTCCAAGAACTCAAGAGAAGAGACTACGCATGAATGGAATACACTATGCCTTAGCGATAGGCTCCATCATGTATGTTATGGTATGCACTCAGCCTGACATCTCACATGCGTTGAGCATCACGAGCAGATTTCAATCTGACCTGGTGTGAGCGGGCGACACGGAGTGGTGGGCCGAGAGCGCGCGATGTTCATAGGCGCGGTCCACCGGGGTGTTTTGAAAACAGATGAAGGAAAGCACCGGGTCTGGGACCCAGAAAAGAAAGTTAAAAAGAGAAAAAAGGCAAAAACGTTTAAGATCGGTTCGAACCCGAATCCACCGTCTCTCAGTGTGGAGTCGCCACCTGGATTAGCTCTTTCCAGGAATTAGAGTCCTGTGAGGCTTAACGTCCGGGGGACGGCCCACTAAGACACAGAGATTCGGGTCCGGGATAAGTTGC
>CATIWQ010135717.1:0-11017 GCA_949673415.1 Euphorbia schlechtendalii | reverse complement strand
ATATATGTATACATACATATACACACGAGTTAAGATGGAAAACTACTCCCTAATCTATGAAACTATAAGGGCTTTTTTTTTATCATAGACACGAATTTCAGCCGGGAAATACAAATATTATTAAGTTCAAAACATGATTTCTTTTGTTAACTTTCTTTTTCTTTTTCTTTTTCCTTTAAAATGTTATAAAATATTAATACAAATTTTAAATTTAGTATAAAAATTTATGCCAAATTCGTAACAAAATGCTACAATTTTAAAATATATTTAGGTTTTTTTCAAAAAAATACAAATTTTATATCAATATTAAATTGGTATAAAAAATTTATACCAACATAAAAAAGAACACCACAGTTTTTAAAAAATAATAAAATTTTTTTTCCAGTTATGGATATAAATAAAATAAAATCTGAGAAAGTTGTATGTCTCACAATTTCTCAAATTTATTACTATAAATACATATATTATCCTAGTGTATTTGCATCTTGTAACCATAAGCAAAAAGAAACCTTAGCCGCAGTGAATGTAGTCTAAAGTTTAGTTAAACCATAAACCTTTTTGTAATTTTTTTTAGTTTTTCTTGCGTTTGCTTTCAACAAATTAATCAACAAACCCAATGTATTCTTGTTAGGTAAATATACCACTACCACTAATGGTGTTCTTTTCCCACAATCTTCTTATTGTGTCTCACAAGGATAATCACTAATTGTTTATTGGAGTATCTGCCATACCACCATGAAAATGAATATCCTTGACTTCTAATGGTCTGCAAAATATAAGTCCACTTCCACTAATAGTCTTCATTTCAAACAACTTTTCTAATTGACTTCAATTTATAATTGTCTTCAGGATAAAACATTCATTTAAAATTGGATTTCGGGACAAATTCATTTAATTTCGTGACTAGTTGTCTACGCAGTTTCAACTTCCAATATAAGTTGTGGCCTGGAATTATGAATTATTAGAACAAACTCTCTTTTTCCTTTTACTTTATTCACTTTCTCTGTCTTTTTTAATCTATTCTTTTATATATTTTTTGGTACATTTCAAAAACATATCCCATGGTTTAACTATTTTTCAAAATGATCATGTGGAATTTTTTCTTCAAAAGAAGCATGAGGTTTCAAACGTTAGCATTTTCGATCAACACCGTTAAACAAGCTTAGCATTTTCGATCAACACCGTTAAACAAGCTGACATGATGAGGGTATAATTAAAATCAAGAGCATTAGCATGTTATTCATCTTTACCATAAAAAAAATTCTTAATCAAACTTTCTCTGTCAATCATTCTATTAAATTACTTTGCAACCTAAAATACCATTATCACAACCGTCCTCCTTCCCTTTCACCGGCACCTTCACCACCACTAACGTCATTGAAATCTCCTTCTCCATTGCCGGTTGTCGTCTCTACTCCGCCACCAACCATTCATCATCGGCCAACTTTAAACTCACTGTTCACTTCAGTATGTCGGTGCTTTGTAGCCTTTGTTCGACTCGTCGAAGATATCCCATTTGTATTCGGCATTGGAACATTATGATGCTGAATCCTACCCCTACCCATCAATTCAAGCGCCATCAATTAACATTGCCCCATCTCAGTGATTCTAAAATGCTCAAGTTTCTTTTATTTCGAACTTTAATGTTTGTTACAAAGAAATTTTTGTAATTGGCTTTTGTTTCGGTTAGTGTTTGAACAGTGTTTAAAGTGTTGGGTGTATCCCAGTTCTATACATGGGTTATTAAGATGTAATTGAATTTATGTTTTGTGTTACATTAATAAAGACATTAATATTTTCTATTATATATCTTGTGCTATATTTAGTTTAGAGTATCCATTGATTACTAAATCATAAATGTCCAAAGTTTGGTTTAATCATGGGAATGATTAAGACAAAAGACTTGTATGTTGGATAGCTTACTTGAGAAGTGAGTTATGAATATAGGCACATGTTGAGAACATGAGGCTGGATCGATTCACGTAGCAAAAGTCACATGGTCATGTGTCACGAGCATTTTGCTAGGTAGGTCTCGAATATCCTTGGACTTGATTTCAACTTGCTACTAATTTGGAATTGGGAAACTTGTGGTATACACCTAATGGGTCCTTAAATATTGGATAACAAGTACGGGTATACTCGCGCTATTTTATGAACATATTTGTAGTAGTGTTAAAGTGATAGGATTGCTATTCAACTCAATAAGCTGAAATGAATCATTGGCCACTTGATGAATAAAATGGATTATTGACATGTCCAAATAAGTTGTAGCTTATTTGAAAGAATAATTTTATTCTTCATAAAAAAATGTTATGAAAGTAATAATGGGTGACATGATCATGTATATTGTTCAATATATTGATGTCAGCTGGTAAGGGATATTGCGAGATAACTACTGGGTTCAGTATCTTCAATTCACAACTGTATTCTGTCCCAATTGGGGGCTTTAATGGTTTGCTAGAATCCGCTTACAGTCTATGGGTAAAGCCCATTTCCAACATATAGACATACCCAAAGGATCGTGCGCTCAGAATCACTGATTCGGGATTTCTTGTATATGTAATGTTACAAGACATGATGAAAGAATGATTATTAATTATTTGACATATGAAGTCAATTTAATTTTTTTTTTGAAAAAACTCCCGAGAAGGCAGTGTGCCTTTCCGAAAGTTAAAAGGTT
Source organism: Euphorbia schlechtendalii (assembly GCA_949673415.1). Classification (NCBI taxonomy): domain Eukaryota; kingdom Viridiplantae; phylum Streptophyta; class Magnoliopsida; order Malpighiales; family Euphorbiaceae; genus Euphorbia; species Euphorbia schlechtendalii. The sequence continues at coordinate 8,337 of CATIWQ010135717.1, read as the reverse complement.
GGGACAGGAGAAAATTTCGGGGCGTAGTCCCCAACTAGGTTGGTTTCCTCGCTTGCCTACAAAACTCCTGCCCCTCTTTTATTAAAATGAAAGAAGAAAACACATACAAAAAGAGGTTTGTTGGTCAAGTGAACCGAAACAGGCTTCGGCCACTTAGATTATAGAAATAAGCTTCATAGTAAAAGGAGGGGACATTTTCCCACCATTTGAAATCAACGTTTTCTCTACCGTGGCTAGCTAATAAATCAGCAACTTGGTTCCCTTTACGATAGATGTGCGTCACCTTTAGCTCCAAGTTTCCATGTTGCGAAGGCAATTACTCCAATCTCGAAAAATATTCCACGTTACTCTTCTACTTCTCGTGAGAATGGTATGGACCACGTAAGTGGAGTCGCTCTCATGGGTTAAATTGAAAATTTATAAAGTTGACAATTAAAATAAATTTAAGGAAATAAATCTATGGATTTAATTATTAAATAGTTTTTAAATTGAGGTCAACTTATAAATAAACCTAACCTAAAATAATCCTAATTCTAATTAGATATATGTTAAATGATTAATTAAAATCAAATGAGAAGTGTGATATATACTACTTAAAGGATAAGGCTTAATTAAATTTTGAAAAGGGAACGTGTAAAAGGTGTGGATATATACACATATACACAGTAAATTGGCTTAATAAATTAGCTGACAACCCTTTCTTACAAATTAATTAAGCTAGTTTTTTTTGGCATTCATCAATTTCGGCTAGCATCGATTCCGAATCAAGAGGGGTTTGTGCACGTGATTTTGAGGGTTTCTGTTCTGAGAACCTCACCTTCATCAACTCCTTTCACAGACACTTAACGTGAGTTTTGTATGCTTTAATATCACGTTTTTCATATTTCATTGTATAGTATTCGATAAAAGATCCTCGTGGATTTGAGATTTTCAATCGGTTTCCGCATTTATGATTGAATTTCAATGAAAAATCCCTCCACAAAGGCCCTTCTTCTTCTCTGATAATATATCAAGTCTAATTCTGGTAGATGCTTCATATTTGTTAAGGGCTTGTCCACCAACTCCGTCAATAGAAACATCAGATGAATCGTAAAAGAATAATATATCTAAAATCAATGAAAAACCATATATTTGAAATCAATTACTCCCTTCATCCCATTTTAATTATCTTTTTAGAGTTTTACGCTAAAATTGAAAAATAAAATAAAAAGACTAAATTAACCTTTTGTATATATCACATTAAGTAATTGATTAATAATAATCTCTCTCATCTTAAACATCTTTCCTTATCTTTAGCATCCATAGAATTTCATTCCATCTTAATTACACTTAAACAAAGCAAAATAAATTAACTATTATAAATATGGATAGAATTGAAAGAGATGAAATAAATCTCTTAAATATAAAGAAGGAAATTGATTGTTATTAATAAGTAGAAATGGAAGAAAGAGGGAAAAATTAACAAATGACAATTAAAATGAGAAAGGATAAAACGCTAGAGAGACAATAAAAATGGGATGTAGAGAGTACAATTTAAATTAAAGAAGAAGACGGGTAGAGAGAAAACATATATTAGTATCTCATTCTATAACTTTGTTCTTCCGAATTAGAGAATTTTGATTGTCATTCGCTATGTTGATTGAGTTCTTACTGACAAAAAAAAATGTTGACAAAGATTTGAATGGGGATAGACTTCGATTTTTCTTCCTCTCCGGTGGATAACTTGGTTTGAATTGGGTCTGCAGGTGGCTAGACTTGAATTTCTCGATCTTCAACAATGTCATTTGAGGAAAGATAAATGGTGGCTGCAATTAGAAAGTGTGATGATGTGGAGAGAAGAGCGGAAAGTGTTCACTTTGATTTTTTAACATTTCCAAAATCACCCTTGTCACGTTAGCTCTTTTTAACGGCCTTAATTGAAAATCCTCTTTTTGCTAATGTTTGAAACCTCAGACTTCTTTTTGAAAAGAAAAATTTCACAAGAATCATTTTGAAAAACAGTGAAATCATAGGATATGTTTTTGAAGTTTACCCATCATTTTTTTTGCAAAACTTATAGGATTTGGCTTACATATTATACGTATTTATAAATATTGAATTATATTTTAAAAAAAGTAACACAAATGTACTTACATTGAATTAAAAAAGTCCATCTAGTCACGTACGTGAATAAAACCTAAGACTTTTAGAGAACATAATTTTAGTATTAGCTATTAGGCTAAGACATTTGTCACATAAACATTGTACTTATGATCTCAACTCAAAGAATGTTGTTACAAAAATATTTCCATTGTAATTAGAATTTGAATGTCTATAATGATCAAAACTGAAAAATGCAAAATAAAAAATAACTACAAAGACTTGATTAAAATTAAGGTTGTTATAGGACGAGACCCATTCCTTAGTTATTGACCTCTGTAGGGATGCGAGTCTTGTGAGAAATGGAAATAAAATCAGATTACAGATCAGAATCAAATTCATCATTTTCCAATTCATACCCATAATCAAATGAGACCAATACAGATACGGTGATAGAATACAACTAGGATTTGGACTTTTCTCACTTAACTTATGAGAGAGTAGTGATTTTGTATAATTAAATAATATACAACACAATTACAACTTTATTACCTCTATACTAACACAAATACAAACTAGAACCCCCCTTGCTATCATCCACCCTCAAGTTGGGTGGGTTGTCCAAACACATTGTCTCGTAGAAGCTGAAAACAAGTTCGGCTTAGTGGCTTAGTGAGTGCTTTTGCTACTTGTTCCTCAATTAAAATGTAATGAACAACAAAGTGACCCGCTCATGAGCAAAATGAATCAAGCCCTAAATGTTTTGTTCGTGTGTGAAAAATAGGATTTGCCTGTTGAGAATGATTCAATGAAAGTGTCTACAATTTAGGATCACTACTTTAGTGGGATCAGTTAAGTCTAGTTTGTTTTAATTGTTAGATTCATTATGGAGTAGTGGGTATTTTATTAATTAGTGGTTTCTGTGTCAGTTTATTTTTATTACTATAAAATGAGTTTGGTTGTACTTAATTAATTAAGCTAATGAGAATCAAGTTCAGCCACATATCATTCTCTACTCTTCTTTTCAACTAACATAGTGGTATCAGAGCTACGGTGATATACTGTGATAACAGGTCAGCAATTGCAATAGTAAAAAACCCAGCCTTCCATGGTAGAATTAAGCACATAGCTGTGCAACATCACTTCATACGCAAGCTGGTTGTAGATGGCACGATTGAATTGAAGTTTCATGGAACAAATGAGCAAACAGCTTATATATTTACCAAGTCACTTCTGCAAGCTAAGCATCAGGTCTTTACTTCTCAACTAGGAGTAAGTAACTTTGAATCAAGGGGAAGTGTTGAGAATGATTCAATGAAAGTGTCTGCAATTTAGGATCACTACTTTAGTAGGATCAGTTAAGTCTAGTTTGTTTTAATTGTTGGATTCATTATGGAGTAGTGGGTAGTTTATTAATTAGTGGTTTTTGTGTCAATTTATTTTTATTACTATAAAATGAGTTTGGTTGTACTTAATTAATTAAGCTAATGAGAATCAAGTTCAGCCACATACCATTCTCTACTCTTCTTTTCAACTGACATAGCCATGAGATAGGTTGCACTAAGATTATCACACCACAACACTGGTGCTCCTCTTGGATGAAAACCAATCTCACGTAGTAGCATCCCTATCCATGCAATTTCAGATGTCGTGGTTGCAATGGCTCAGTATTTAGCCTTTGTAGAATATCTCAAAAAGGTTCGTTGTTTCTTGGATCCCAAGACCCATGGTAAATACAAAACCCGGTAGTAGAACGTCGATCCTTTGAATCCCCTATCCAATCTAAGTTAGAATACACTTGAATTAATAACTGAGATTGTGAAGTATAACATAATTCAAAGGCTATCATTCCCTGAAGATATCGTAGAATCCACTTGAGAGCTTGCCAATGTCGAACAGTTGATGGGTTTACAAATTGTGCAACTTTATTAACTAAGTAAGCTATTTCAGGGCGTGTTATAGTTAAGTATTGTTGTCCACCCACTACATCTTCATACAAAGGATCATCTATTGCTGTTAATGTTTCTGCCACCATTGTAGGTGTTGCCACTATTTTAGAATCAACCATGTTGGCTCGCTCTAGGAGATCGCTTGTGTACTTTTTTTGAGATAGAAAAAGAGACCTCTTACAATAATTAAATTGAACTCCAAAGAAGTATTTTGCCTTTACCAAATGCTTTATTACAAATTTTTTTGTAAGTAAACCACCAATTGTTTCTCGAGCTTAACGTCATATCCCATAATCAATAGATCTCACACACACACACGCGCGCACGCGCGCTCGAGCACACACACACACATACACACAGAGATACATAATACCAAACCAAACGTCCACCTGAGATGTTGTAAATCCAAAACTAAGCAACAATTGAGTGATTTTGTGATGCCATATTCAATTGCTTTAAGCCGTTCAGAGACTTCTACATACGACACACAAAATCTGAGTGAGATTTATTCACAAAGCCGATAGGCTGGGTCCTGTATACCGGGTGGTCAAGATCTCCATGTAAAATGCATTAGAGACGTTCATATGAGATATGAACCAAGAGTTGATGAAATCTAAAGATAATAAGACCCGAATAGTCATTGATTTAATCATTGACTAACGTGTCATTCAAGTCCATCCCCAACTTCTGATGAAATCTTTTAACCACAAAGCGAGCCTTATGCCTGTTTATGGTCCCGTCGGGATTGAGCTAGTTTTATAAACTCATTTTCATCCTATTACATTAGAAGTGTGTGTGTAGGTGGAACAAATTCCCATGAAACATTTTTCATTAATTTTAATAAATCATTGCTTGCCTCTAATGTTGAAATTTTGAGTCCGTTGAGTAGCATAAAGTGTCACGAGTTGTCATGGTTGTACTTAAAGCATGAGGTCCTTGCTTTTAGGCATGTTGACGTGTCATAATTCTTATCGGAGGTTGTAGTGCCGAAGTTGATTTTACCAGTGGCAGTTTACAGAAAGGTTGCAGGTTCACAATGAGAGACAAGCTTGGGGAAGATGTGTTTTTAGTGTTTGTTGCCAAGTGGAGAGGAAGGAGGGACACTGTGGTAGGAGAGAGAATGTTTATTGGTTTAGGGAGGGTTAAGGATGGTGCCAATCATGAGCTAGGTTGATGCGTAGGGCTATGTGGAGAGGAGAGTGTGTTGGTGGGGTTGTTTGGGTTGTACTGGTAGTTTGGGCAGGCTGTGTAAGAGTCGAGTTTGGCAGTGTTGGTAAAAGGTGTGGCATATTAGGTGGTTTGGGGCTGTTGGTTGTTGGTTGTGAGGTGTAGTAGGGTAAGATGGTTTAATTGGAATTGTAAGTATTGGTGAGTTGGTAAGCATGGATTGAGGATATTGTAAAGTGAACTTCTTTAGTTTGAAATACGGGGCTAACCTGTTCATAAAAATGATACAAGATGAGATGAATACTTCATTAGACGAAGGATCAAGACAATGGTAGCCCTTGGGAATACGACTATAACCTAGGAAAACATAATGACGAGAGTAGTAATATAATTTTTACACATTATACGGATGTAACCATGGGAAACACAAGCAAACACAACACACAAAGAAAAGTATATTGAATGGTTGCATGAAACAAACGATGAAAAGGAACCTCATCATGGACAACAAATGAAAGCATGCGATTAATAAGATAAATGGCTGTATCAAATGAACATGACTAGAATTGCATAGGCGAATAAGCTCGATGAAGTAAAAAAAGATGTTTTTTGATAATATGTTAATGTTTACGTTACACATTCCTGTTTTGTTCAGGAGTGTGTAGACATGACATGCGATGTTCAATACCGTTAGAAGAAGAATAAATTTTCATGCCAATAAACTCACTCCTATCGTCTGATTGAAAGGTTTTATTTTTCTGTCAAAATATTTCTCTACTAGCAAATGAAACATAGGTAGAACATCAGATTATATGACATAAAATAAACCCTACAATACTAGGAAAAATAATCATAAAAAATAACATAATAACGAAATCCATCAAAAGATTGTACCGGGTCTAGACCCCAAACGTTTGAACAAATTAGGTCCAAAAGACCTGAGAAACTAGACTCAGATAACTGAAATGGTTGACATTGACTTTCATTGAGTGCACAATGAGAGCATGATGTTCTATCAGTAGGTCGGGAACCACATTATGACTTAACTCAACTAACTAACGGGTAACTAAGGTGGCCAAGATGTTCATACCATGTCTTTAAGGAAGTGAGGTTGGACTAAATTGATGATGGTGGTGAGTGGAAAATGTACCAAGAAAGTTCAAGAAAAATGGATTTGGAATCACTTTTTTTATAATAAAGCTGAGACCGGGAATTCTGGCTCAAATTTTATTAAAATGAATTAAAATAAAAACATCAGGGAAAAGAAAAATATGAAAAAAGCAAACAAGCTAAAAACCCAAATAACTCCTTAAGTAGGAGAATATTTTCTCAGTTTTCTAGATTCACGCGGAGCCTGCTATCTAATGGGAACCTTGAAACTATTCTTTTTCTGAATCGAGAATGCCTTCTAGTTAGAGGCAGAGGTTTGCATCCTTGTTCGGCTTTCTTCTCCTGGTGTAGATGAATTATGATCTACAATCTTATTGCTAGTTGATCCACTTTCCGTAGTGCAAGAACTTGTGCTTTGTGAAGCTGAAGTAATAATAGAGTCCTTGAAAGCTTTCATGCATGCATTTAGTGATAAACTCCACCTTTTAGACCTCCTCTTACTCTTGACTGTTTTCCAAATATTATCTTCCTCCTCTGCCAAATCTACCCAACTTACACAACCACCCTCAATGGCTATAGTTTCTGAGTGAACACCCACATCAAAGCTCGAGCTAGAAGGAGTAACAATTTTATTCTTAAACAATTAAACCTCTAAATTAATCTCCTCATAGTCTTCCATTCGTTCCTAAATATGACGTATCAAGATCAACCCCAAAACTACTCAAGTCACGATCCTCCTCAACAATAGGTTGCTCTGAATCAATTGGCATATCTTTCAAATTTTCTTCAATTTTACGGAACACATTCTAAATAAGAATTTCAAAATCTTCCTTCATCTTATCCTCTAAGTTAGGCTGTCTTAGTTTTATCCTCTAAAAAAGATCCAATTTTTGAAAAAGATCAGGTCTTTCCCTATCAACGTTTTGCCTAAACCATTCTTCCAGCCTTCTTATATCAGCCTCCTTCTTGTAGTAAGCCTCACCACCCTCATTCGGTGACCTCATATTCTACTTACACTTAAAGGGGAGATGCCCCATAGATCCACATAACTTACAAAATGATGTCACCTTTTCATACATAAGATCCACCCATAATTCTTTACCTTCCTGATCAATACAAATAGTTTGTGGCAACTCCGAGGCAAGATCAACATTAGTTAAAAGACGTGCATAATGACTAAAGTTTCCATTCAATGTGGCTCAATAAATTTTCAATAAAACACTGACATATCACGCCAAATCGGAAAGGATTAGAGGATCCCAATACTCCCAAGGCAAGTACTGAAATCTTACCCATACTTGGGCATTGGATGACTTTTTTGCATACTAATTGAAATCCCTCACCCATGGTTGAATACAGAAGAAACCTGGCTTCATACTCAAGCTTCCTCTGCTCCAAACCTTATTCTTTGCTTCCTAACTATCTAATAAGATGTGATAGTATCCCCCTACTCGAAGAGACACTACAAGAAATTCTACGTTTCATGACGCACCAAAATTGTCATGAAAACGTGTTTTTTCGTCACTGTTGATAATTGGTGATGATAATTCATCGTCGCACACATCGTCATAGCATATCCGTGGTATTTTGTTATTATGACAATTTTCCAATTCGTCATGAAAGTTTTGTTTTTAGGTGACAATATAGTACATACGTCACCACAATATTTTTGTTTTTGTGATAATTTTTCCGTCATGTTATTAAAATTTTGTTGTCATTGTAAATTACCTTCGTCACCAAAATCTATTATTTACATGAAACATTATAATTTCTGTCATCTAAAATTTTATTTATGATAACGAACTCCAAGTATATATCATATATGTAAAGTTTTACCGACAATTCAATTGTCATAAATAATTATCAAGTTTGTCACAGTAAAATACATTTATCACAATAAAGTAATAAATTATGACAACATTAACTCGTCATCGTATGTATTTTTGTTGTGAAGAAGTTTATCATCATTAAATGTATATGATATTGTCATAACAAGCACATAATCATTGACGTTTATTGTACGTCATGCTTA
>CATIWQ010135705.1:0-16985 GCA_949673415.1 Euphorbia schlechtendalii | reverse complement strand
CTTTTATTGATAAGTGATTTGCAAGTACACTTATACAACAATCGCTCGAGAATATAGAGAAATCTAGTGATCGAAACAAGGATTCGAATCACTTAAACATTTTCTCGCTAACACTTAAGAACGTAGCGACTCTATATCTATACACACACTATATCTCTCTCCAATTGGACTCTAATGTTTTCCTCTCTAGTGGTGCATGAAATTGTGATGTAATGGAGCCCTATTTATAGAGTTCGAAGGGTTGCGTCTATCCAAACGAAGGGTTGCGTCCATTGGTGAAAGATTGTATCTCCTCATTGTGTTTGGTTGAGAAGCTTTGATATAATCCACAATGGATAGGCACCTTTTCATGATTGGTTGATTCTTGATAGGCGTCTCTTTTCATTGGTAGTTGATGGCGGTTGATCATGCTTATCTGGTGGTTGTTAGTTAAAAAGATAATACCAGAAAACCGTCCATGTCGCGACCACGATATACATGTCGTGACTGTAAATCTTTGATTGGCTATCTTCTGCTTTTGAAGTAAACAAGTCATGACCGCGAATGATTATTATGACTGTAAATTGAGTTTTACTCAGAATTCTTCTTGTAACTTCACCGATCTTTGACAGCTTTGATCCTAAGCCAAATCTTTAAGTTCCACGGATCTTTTTGCACCTTTTTCACTCTTTTTTCATAGAATTCCATTTTTAATCATTTTACTCCCAAGAATTACCTAGTATCTACATTTGCATCAAAAACAACTACATACCACGTGAAATCTTTTATATGAAGTATAAAAATGACTAAAACTATAGTGTTTATTGTATAAAATTAATGTGATAATAAGTGTAATTATGCACTTATCATACCCCCACACTTAACTTTTGCCTTGTCCTCAAGGTAAATTCAACAGAAGTGTATAAATTTGGTAAACAAGTTCATACCTTATTTGGCGAAAGATTATTGCAGTGAGTACCATATTCCACGTTGCAAAATATTTCAAGAAGAAGTTCGAAATTTCCCACAAATCAGTAATGTGCAATTTATATAGCTCAGTTGCATACCTTTGTTCTTAATGGAGAGTTAACTGAATCGCATCTTCATATAAGCGTTATATGCATACTCGAATATTACCTTCTCTTAAGCATAGCATAAAGTATAAAGGACATAGAAAGCACACTTTGATTAAGTTCTCTCAAGGCATTTTTAGGTAACCTAGGATGCTAAAAACACTCACAGTGGTTGCATTTTATGCTCCATACCACTCTCCCCTTTTTTCAGTGGTTGCATTTTATGCTCCATACCACTCTCTCATTTTTTTCTTTCAAGCATATGTTTTTTAAGTACTTTGCACCCATTTTTCATGCTATGCTTTCTTTTCTTTTTTCACTCAATGAATGGTTGCAGTTTCTACTCTGTACCATTCCTCACCTTTTTCATAACTCATTGGTTATCCTCTCTTTATTTTTATTTTTCATTAATACCCTCATCCTTTATTGATCAATTTCAAAGTATTATTGCTATAGTTTCCCTACACTTTAAACACACTCAATACTTACAGGACTTATTCGAGATTTGCATATAAAACTCTTAGTAAGAATATCATTAGATATTACTCCCCTTAAACTTATCAGAAGCATTAAACTTGAACTATATAACTTATACTAATTCATGTTGCATCGAAATATAAATCGAAACTTACTTGGAATGTTGCTCTCGAATGTTACTCACCACTCATCCTTGCCAAAATGTTGTGCTACCAATGCTCAAATTCAACATGCGCTTAATTTTTTCACTAATATTAAACTTGCAATACCTAACACTTACAATAACCTTGGATAATTGTTTGTAAAGTATAAGAAATGATAATGTATAACTTGTACAAAAATCAACAAAAATATTCAAGTTCTTCGATTTTTTTACTTTTATTAATTTTTTTGGATTTTACGGGATTTTTACAAATACCCCCCACACTTAAAGAACACAATGTCCTTATTGTGAGACATTTAATAAAAATCAAAACTAAGAACTAAAACTAGTCTAGAAATTATTGAAAAAGATAAAGTAAGAAAAATAGATTAACCCGTTTATTGAGAAGGAGAATCTGGTAGACAAGGAGTGAATTGACAATTTTGTTTTCTAAAGAATGAATGTAATTTTCGAAGCATTGACTTATTACTTTTCTTTAGAATCTTCATGTCTTTCTTCATAACTCCAAGTTCCGCTTGGCAATTATCCAACATAAGTTGCATGCTAGCCTTCCAATCTTCCGAAGCTTCTTCGTCTTCATCTTCTTCCTCTATTTTGGTCATTGGGGCCTTTCCTCTTCAATGGCTGGCGAATGGATTTGATGGTCCGACAGAAGAATCTTCTTGAGTCAAATTAAGCTTCTTGGTGCCGTTGGAGTAAGAATAGAAAGAATAAACACCATCATTTTCTTGTAGTAGTCCAGTGTTCTTCAAATAATTTCCATCCATATACCGAAAATACTCACCCGGTTGTTGAACATAGGGGAGTTCACCTCTTGCTCCCAAGACTATGGCAGTTATAATTTCTGTCGTCCAATTTTACTCCTCATACTCGTCGAGCTCTTCTTCATCATATCACAAATTATATCCACAATTTCCACTTTTTGCTTCATCATAGCACATGAAAGAACAAACAAGTCCTTCTTTTGAACTTTAGTATTCTTGACTTGACAAAATACCAAAGTGGAAAGGTATTTGAGGAGAAGGAGAATACATTCATCCTTAATGAGTTTGTTAGGAGAATTTTTGGGATCGAAGCCTCTCTTACCCTATAAATTTGCCCAAACTCAATTAGGTTGAAATGAGTCCGTCACGCTTGATGAGTTGACAATCTTGAAACCGAACCAATCACCCATCATCTCTCTTATGATGATGTATTGATGTCCTTGATTCCAAAATTCAATTGCCCTCTTCCTTAAATCTTCGTAATTGAACATTACCAAACACTCAAGAATCCAATCTTGATTTTGTGGGAACCACACATCCACAAATTTTGAAAGGCCAAGAATGGAAAGGTAGGCTTCCATCTCTTGTCGAAGATTAAGAGTTTCCAAGAAAACAAGATCGAGGAATATCATCCTGGTGATATCCAATTTGCTTAACTTTTGAAATCTCTTTCCCTCTTCTCTTGTCCTTAACGGGAATGGACAATTGAATTCTTCTTGAATTGATTCTGCACCTCTCCTTTGTGATGCTCTATTCACACGAGTCATATTGGTTTAAAGATAAAGGATTGAAAAAGGTTTAGATACTTGAATATAGAAGAATAGAAATTTCAGAAGTTTGAAGGCTTTTTAAAAGGTGTGGTGGCTAGGGTTCAACTTGGACCTATTTATAGAGGTTTAATGGGACTCTAATTGGTCATAAATGGGATTATATCTGTTTGGGGTCAAAACTAGCCATTAATGGCAGTTTAAGCCATCTGTCACGTGTCAATTCATAATCTGTAACGGTTATAATTCTGCCATGTCGCGATAGCAAAGGCCAGTCGTGATCGTGACTCTCCTAATGAAAAAAATAGAAAGTCTTTCTACCCAGTGTTCACGAGCGTGAATTGTGTCACGTTCGTGAGCCTCTTTGATTCTTCAAATTCTTCAATTTTTAGACTTGAACCTATAAAAACTTAGAAATAAAAAAACAAGCAAACTTTGTTAAATACAAACGATAAATATTTACTACTATACCCTGGGAATTCATGGTAAAGATGAACATCAACATCTTGTTGTTCAAATTTTCATTTATAAAAACAAAGATTTACAAACTAACACGAAAACACAAGCAAGAAAACAAACATAACACGTAACACATAACTAAACTGAAAGAAAAGACTATACAAGATTCTAAATGAAGAAGGAAAAGATGAAATTTTAGTCTAGGGGAAACGATCCTATCATACGATTAATTTCATAGTAAGATTCCCTCAAATCTTGCTCAACATCAACCAGTAAAGTATGAGTGTCTTCTATTTTTCTACGGATTGAAAATTGTCCTTCTATAAGGTCACTTAATCTTTGATGGAGGTTGGAATTTCTTCTGACTTCTCCTTGCCTATTTTCCCTTTCTCTCTCTCTCGATCTGCTTCCACCCTTTCTTCCCATGGTCTCCAAACATAAGTTATTCTATCTTCTCCAATGCACCTTATTAAGAAATTTTTCTCAAAGAAGACTTCCATCGTTAATTCCAGAATTACGTCTTCACTATTGAAAATTTCCGTAAAATAAGGTAATCTCCCTATTTGGCCCAACAAATTCGCCATTGTCTGACACCCATATTCGGTCAATTCAAGATTTTGTGCTACAGACATAAGCATCTCCATCATAATCCCAGAGACATCGACAGGTGTGCCCTCCAAAATTGCTTCCAAGATAAGCAATTCTTCAGGAATGATAATATTGGAATTAGACCTACCAAACAGTGCACCACTTAAGTAAATGTGTAATGCTAACAAACAAGGATTAATAATCCACCTACTATAGGTGAATTCTTGTTCGTATTCAGTTTGGCTCGTCAAACGATTCCATGCTAGAACAGGATTCCAACCAAGAGGTATCTTATAGAAATAATCTTTTGGAAATCCCAAATACTTCTCCAAGGCCTTTCTCCTAATCTTGTATTCGTTCCCATGGTGGCGATAGATTAGACAATTTTGTCTATCATTTCTCCATGCCGCTATGACCAGCATTTTCATGCAATTACTTACACTATTCTTGAGGGTCAAGTTGGAGTAAATGACAAAATAAAGTACTCGGAGATAGTATATAACTCTATCAAATATACCCAAATGAATAAGACTGTTCCTATGAATTGTATAGGAACTCTTGGATTCAGCAACTCGGATAATTTCATAATGATCCCTCTCTTCCTCTGAATAGATTGGGAATGGCACTTCGTACCACTCCTAGATATTCTTTCGTTGAAAAACACCGATTCTCATCGGATAAAACATTTGGATAAAAGAAATTTTGTAATAAATGAAAGGATATTTGATTTGGAAGAAGTTTTGATCTAAAGGGAAGAATTTTGATTGAAGGAATAGATTATTAATGAACAGATATGCATCAATTTATAGAGATTAGTGAAATAACTGTCGAATAACTGCTCAACCGCTGTAATTATCGAACGCGTCACGATAGCGAGTTTAAGTTGCGGGAGTGACTAATAGAATTTTGAAAATTGAAAGTTTTGAAGGGAAATTCACGAGCGTGAAATACAGTCGCGAATGCAAATAGGAAAAATAGAAGAAAATCTTCTATTAGTCAAGAATTAAGACAGAAAATTATGATGTATCACCCCAAAGATGATTATTTCATAATCTTTTCACATCTAGAATGAAATTTAGAAATTTGTATGGTATAGGAAATAAAACAAACAAAAAAAACTTTAGAACTTACTTGCCTTTCCTGGAAAATATCTTCAGAACGTGATTGCCGTCCCCGGCAACGGCTCCAAAAACTTATTCGCCACTTTCCTACTGATAAATTTAATAGTTTGTTCACAAGATTAGGCTATATATCAACAGCTCCAAAAACTTGTTCACGTAAAGTATAGGTGTTGTCAGTACCCCTTATCACATAGAAAAATGATGATAACTGCAAGTATACAGTTGCGATGTAGTTTTAAAAGATATCGATCCCACAGGGAAGGACTAGCTTTGAAGATCAACAAGGAAAGACAAAATAAAAGAAAGTAAAATTAGTTTTGAGATTTTCGGAAAGGAAGATCAGAATGAAAAGTTGAGTAAATATAGATGTGATAGATGAGAGACTCTAAATACATAGATTTCCACTACGAACAAGTATAGCAGAGAGAACATGCAAGTTCGACAAAGATGTTACGACGCACTAGACTAATCTAACAAACCCAGTTCAACATACTCAGATGTTCAATGATTCACCACAGAGCAACACATGAAATAACTTTTCTAATCATAGCGCAAACGATATAAAACTATTATATAAACCTGGACGACGTCAATACTATGCTTAATACGGGTCGCTCTCACATAGCCAAATTTAGCAAGTTACCATTCCAAAAATGTTGGCTCACTAAATAGCGTTATATCACAGATCCAGTGATTATACACGATATTGTTAACCTTGAAACTACTCTTAAAATTAATGCCAACACATATAACTTGATTAACATAAAAGACTTAGCACGAAATACGCATTATGACACATAGACATATCATAAACTTCGAAATAGAAAGTATAAGTAGAAAGCAAAGCAAAGTTGTAACGTATGTAGGTGAAAGCTAAAGTTGATGAAACCGTATCCACTCTTTAATGGGAGTCATCAATTCCCAATATTCCTACGTCTGCTTTGAATTTGGTCTCGGCCTGTACAGAACCTCCGCTAGGATGCTATTCTTTGTGAGTATCGAACAAACGAATATTGAAGAATGAAAACTTTTATTGATAAGTGATTTGCAAGTACACTTATACAACAATCGCTCGAGAATATAGAGAAATCTAGAGATCGAAACAAGGATTTGAATCACTTAAAAATTTTCTCGCTAACACTTAAGAATGTAACTACTCTATATCAATACACACACTATATCTCTCTCTAATTGCACTCTAATGTTTTCCTCTCTGGTGGTGCATGAAATTGTGATGGAATAGAGCCCTATTTATAGAGTTTAAAGGGTTGCGTCTATCCAAACGAAGGGTTACGTCCATTGGTGAAAGATTACACCTCTTCATTGTGATTGGTTGAGAAGCTTTGATATAATCCACAATGGATAGGCACCTTTCATGATTGGTTAACTCTTGATAGGCGTCTCTTCGTTGGTACTTGATGGTAGTTGATGGCGGTTAATCATGCTTATCTGGAGGTTGTTAGTTAAAAAGATAAAACCAGAAAATCGTCCATGTCATGACTACGATATAATTGTCACCACTGTGAATCTTTGATTGGCAATCTTCTGCTTCTGAAGTAAACTAGTTGTGACCGCGAATGATTGTCGTGACCGTGAATTGAGTTTTACTCAGAATTCTTCTTGTAACTTACCGATCTTTAACACCTTCGATCCTAAGCCAAATCTTTAATTTCCACACATTTTTTGCACCTTTTTCACTCTCTTTTCATATAATTCCATTTTTTATCATTTTACTCACAAGATTTACCTAGTATCTGCATTTACATCAAAATCAACTACATACCACATGAAATATTTTATATGAAGTAAAAAAATGACTAAAACTATAGTGTTTATTGTATAAAATTAATGTGATAATAAGTGTAATTATACACTTTTCATTCAACGATATGACTCCTTCTTTGTGTTGCAGGTTGTTTAACTTCAATTTGCTTTGTTAACATTTTAAATTCATTTTAGCTTCGATCAGTTTGATCTTTGCATGATTGATTTAGTAGTCAGTGGACGTTTCATGCTTGGTGATCTGTTTATCAATCTTACATCTTTGTAAGATGAGATAAATGCTATCACGCTTTGTCTAAGTACATGTGTTTGTCTCTCACTTTCCCTCAAGAGTCAAATCATTTAAATTTATTGTAGTTGTGGGGAATCCATTTATACCCAAATTAATTTCATGACATGATATGTCACATGTGCTAAAAACATTATGTATATGTTTATGAGAATGTGTGATGTCATTGATAGAATATATAGCAAATAGACAAAGTTCAATTTATATGGAAATTCAAAAACCTCTTGGGCAAAGTAGCTAAGAGCTAATTTATTACATCATCATCTTTCTAGTGCCCCCCAGACGTGTCCATGGATTCAAAATGCTCTATCCTATCCACCTTCTCAAACACTTCTTGATAGCTCGAGAAGATGTCCGACCCAAACCTATTTTTGTAAGATGGAAGTGCACCATCCAGAAGCTTGGTTATCATCTCCGGTAGAGTTAAGCGAGCTTGAAGCCTGACTTGTGTGGCCATCCAATGCACATAGTAGGATTTAAAGCTCTCACCCTGCTCTTGCCTTATAGTCTCCAGATGTTGCATCGTGGTTTCTATTTGAGAGTTGAAACAATAATGCCCCATCATAGCCTGAGCAAGGCTATTCTAATCAATAGCTATGTCTAGCGAAAGGTGGCTGTACCATTCATTAACTGGGTGGCCCAAGGTGATGACAAATAGCTTAGCCATCATCCGTTTACTGACCCTTAATACTCTAATCACCATCTGATAATGAGTTAAGTGAGTGGGTAGGTCTCTAGATCCCACATACTTTTCAAATTACAGCATCGCAAAGTTTGGGGGAAAGCTATCTTCATCCCCAATTATCGATTGCCCTGAGTAGGAATTCATGAGATGGCCACCTTGAGTGGCCAAGAATTGTTGCCATAATTTCTCCATTCCTAGTTGTTGGAGGATGGCATTCCCTGTGCTTGGATAAGAGCTTTATTGCCCCTAGGGAAATGTTGCAAAATTGGGCAGTTGAGGTTCCTGGAATTGTGAGGCAACTGACGTACACTAACTAGGAATAGGTTGTTGGGTCATTCCTTGGTAAAAAAGCACTGATGCGAATGCCAGCTACCCAATTTATCCCAGGAAGAATTGATTCTAGTTCAGCTAACTTTATCCTACCCTGAACTAATTAAAGGAAGTTGGGGGCACTATGTATGAGGTGGGAGGTCCCCCTATTTCAGGCTGGCTAGTTGGATTTCCATTGTTAAGGGTGACCTTTGGGCTTAAAACTACATTCTGAGCTCTCCCAGCGTGCTGGAGAATGAGCGACGCTAGTTGTTCGCTGTTGGCAAATGCTTTCAAGGCAGTTGTGATCTTGACTCTCATAGATGATTGATGTGTCTGCTGAGAGTTTTATCCCGTAAGGATTGGGTGATCCTCCCCCGCACCTTCTTCTTGGGAATTGGCCATGAATGACGTACGTTGAATTGAATATAAATCAGAACCCTAGTCCTCACTTGAGTCAGTGTACGGAACCCCCTCCAGATTGGCCACGATTGGGGAAATGCGGACTGGGCGACGAGCAGGCCTTTTCCAAGCCTCTTCGATATATAAGTAGAAGATCAGACCATGTGTTTGGGATTTATATCATGATTCGTGATGCGAAAATGCATGAGATGTTTAATGTTATGGCTGCAATCACAAGGGGTTAGCATGCCATGATATGGGATAAATAATGTGTTTATCAATCCATTTGAAATAAATCGGTTAGTCATTAAATGAAATAAAAATAGGTGAAAATGAAAATTCAACACCTAGGGATGGATTTGAGATCTGTACGACGTCTGTGTGACATCGTAACATGGATGGTGTAAGTGAGGTGACCAAGTTACCATGTGGTGATAGGTTAATATTTTGAGATTTTGTACTATGACTAGATCTTATGGAATGAGGAGGTCAAAAATTATTTCAGGTAAGTAGTGCGACATACCTTGATGAAATCGAATAAGATGAAAATAACCACGGTATGTAGTTATTGAATGATTTGGTTATTTTTCCCAATCAGGGCAGAGTTTCGAATGACCGTGTGGTCATTGTTATTTGAGGGTATGTGATGATACATGAATCTTTACCCCGTGTTGGCGGATGATTCGGGTACCAAGCATATACCCTTGAAGATTTGGTAAGGTAAGGTTTGTTTTAAAATAAGTTTACCCCATGTGGGCTTAGGTTCGGATGTCAGTTGGGACATCACATGATGTAGGAAAGATGGTTTTGGTAGGTATTTGCCCTATTTTGGTTATGTGGTATGTGTGATTGCCCTGTGTGGGCTATGAGCTGGACGTCAAGTGGACATATCATAAGTAATGTGTGGGATATGTTATTGCCCCTTGTGGACTAAGTGTCGAATGTCAAGTGGACATCACATAGTAAAGAATTGAATGTTTTCCCTGTACGGGCTAATAGCAGGATGTCAAGTGAACATTTGCTGAAAAGGGGTAAGTGATGTTTCTAAGTGGTTTTATGTTGTCCTAGGGTAACACGATCTCAAGTGTCAACTAAGTATGGCGATGAGAAGATGTTATGTTACATCATATTAACATTATGAGTGTGTACGTTTAAGTGTCTACACGAAAATTCATGGTTAGCATGATATTTGTACAATAAAAAGTACGTAGCACATAGTGTGCAACATCCAAACATCCAATCATACAACTCCCTAGTTTTTGGCTAGTCTCTATCCTAATTTTGGTTCATCTTAGTACCATGAGGTTACAAAGGAGCGCACTTGCAAGAAAAATATAATGCATGGTCATTTGTTGGGTAACACCCTAGGGAAAATGCCTATGGCTTATTTATATGAGGTTCGTAAATGGGTTGTTTATGTAGAAGATTCTTGTTGCACTAAAATACACTCCAAGCCTTTAACGAGGGAGGTACATGCGATATGGCAACAAATGCTCCACCTAGTCAAGTTCTATCTTTTCTGAAGGAGGCAGATTAGTACAAGAGAAAGCTTCGGGTAATAGGGTACCTTAAACTTACGGGCTAATGCCCTCTATTGCAATGCAAAATTTGTGAATATGTCATAATTAAGAGAATACGGAATAATGTGATCAATAATTTTTGGCACTTATCTAAAATCTAAAATCTTTGAAAAAAACAAGTTTTTAGAAAATCCCGATCGGAGTCGCCACTGTGAGCGGACGACACAAGGCAATGGGCTAAGAGCGTGTGGAATGAGAGGCGCAGTCCACCGAGGTGTTTATGTTGAAAATGAAATGTACCGGGTCAGGGACCCAAAAAGATTTGATTAGAAAAAGCGAAAACATTTTTAGATTGGTCAAACCTGAATCCACAGTCTCTTAGTGTAGAGTTGGCCACCTGGATTAGCTCTTCTAGGAATTAGAGTTCTGTGAGGAATAACGTCTGGGGGACGACCCACCAAGACACAGAGATTCAAGTTTGGGATAAGTTGCTTCTTTTTTATTGGATCAAATTATATTACATCTACAAAAAATCGTATTTCTTAATTACGCATATTCACACTCAGGGGCGGTGCCAGGGGGGGTCGTGGAGGGTCAGCTGACCCTCCGACCATCTGAAAACATGAATGATGAGGTAATTTATGTTCCTGCAATTTAGGGTTCAGGGAATTTTTCCCTTTCAGTTGAGGAAGATGAAGGTCTAGTTGGGTTTTGGACTTTTGTTTATCAAGTTGGTCCACTTAAAACATTACTCATGGGCCCAACAAAAAGTAAAAAAATAAATAATTAAAAATATATTTTGGATATTCCATTTATCTTAGCCCAAATTGGTTGACATTTGCCATTTGTACATATCTTAATTATTTTTCTGTCCACGACATACTATACCTGCATTAATTTTTGGACTGATTATTATATATTTTCTTTTATTTTTTACGCCCATTATATTCATATTTTTTTATTGAACCATAACTAAATTTAATTTTGTATATTTTAATATTCAATTTAAATTTGTTATATGTAACGACCAAAGCACCTCAAATTATATACTTACATTATCTAATGTATTTACACATTTAACTATTTTCTTATTCTTGTAATTTATTTTTATGTAGTATTAGTAATTTAAAAAATACCACATATCTAAATTTGAAAATAAGTATATCTCATTGTTAAGTCATTTTTTACCGTTTTCCAAATTCGAACATATATAACAAATGTATATACCAAATTGTACGATTGTATAGCCAATAACTTTATTGATTTTAGTATCAAATAAGTTGTTGTCGAACTTTAGCGTCAAATAAGTTCAAATTTTGCCCCTCCTACACCAAATCCCTGGCACCACCACTGTTCACACTTATGTCGTTTTTTCAGTTATTATGCATGATTCATGTATACTTGAAAGCAGTAAATCCATCCAGAAAGCAGTAAATAAATGCAGAAAGTAAGGACTAAAGATTACAAAACTTTGGGGAGGTCACCGCCCGCCTAATCTATTAATTGCATTTCCCAAAAATAATATTTGCAATACCTGAAGGAAAATAAAATCCTAGACATACATCTAATCCTAATCTACCTGCACCCACAAAGGTTAGTTAGAACAAGATATGGCACAATATTTACACATATGTTCGATTTGATTTTGAAAACGCCCGTGTAGCCTAATTAAAACACAGACGATATAAAGTTCTTATTTAGAAATAAAACAATTTATTTTATTTACAAGTATGTTGATCATTTTTATTTAATGAAAATGATCACATGGTAAAAGGTGAGGTCAGTTATCCAAGAATAATTTGTTTTCCCTTCATGGGGGTATTCTAACATGAATTTCCATTAAATAAAGAAATTACAAATGAAGAAGGAAAATTACAACATTTAGAACAAAATAAAAATCCTAGGTCCACAGATGAAATCCGAAGAAGTAGTAGACAAGGAGCACGGAATCGGCAGTTCTAGGAACTCAGAGGCTTACCCTTTCAGTGTGAATCCACTTCGGCGTATCCGTTCAATCCCCGGGAGTGTTCTTCGTTGTCTTTTAGTTATGTATGTGAAGAAAATAAAAATGTTTATTTACCTCGAAGATAAGTAATCACGAGTTCTAAATTTTTTCTAGACCTGAGAACATCTAGGATTTTTGAAGAAAAAATAGAAGAAAGAATGTTGATTTGAAAATCATAAAGTTTCAGAATCCAAACATGTTTTCAATCTGAATGATTCAATAAATTTTTGAAAGAAAATATTTTCTTGATTTTTCTTATTGTCATTTCTCATCAAAAGAGAATTTTACTCTCTGATTTTCAAGCCCCCTTCAATCCAAAATGAACCTCGTATATATAGGGTATTTTTGAGCTCACTGGAAATTCCAACGAGCCTTCATGGCTCACTGGAATTTTAGTGAGCCAACGCGTGGACTCTTCAGTCCGGCGAGCCTAGTTTAGTCGAGTTTTTTCCCATTTTTTAAATTTGTTTATTTAATAAATTTTACCAAAATCTTTATTTTTCAAAATTATTAAAGTCCTTAAAACAACTCAGCGACGAGGAACATTCCCATTCAGAGATCTTCAGATAATCGAAAATTGTGTGATTCAAGGATAAAAATCTGAAAAGCCATCATCATTGAACGCGCGAGCTGGTACAAAATCCTGTGCTCACAACTGATCCAGCTCTTCTTGCATCATGATCATCCATTAATCATCTCTTTCGTATCTTCGAACTTCTTGAGTTCAATCAATGAGAAGAAAGCTGGATGGCTCATCATTTTGCCGAGTTAACCTTGCGTCATGATAAGATTATGAACATCATCAACAATACTTTCTAGAGGGTGATTATGATGAGTCTTGATCTCTCTTGGAAGACTAGAATCTATAATGGGAGTCTCTATGCTGGGTTGTTGAGTTTGAACTTGATCTTCTCCTTCATTGTAGTTGATTGAAAGATCTTCGTTAGCTTTAATTTTCTCATCTTCAGGTTCTTATGCTAGGTTAGAAGCACAAAGAGTAGCATGATGAGTTGATTTGCTAGCTGCTTTACTCCTTCATCTTCATCAGATGGTCATCTATCCACATTTTTAATTTCATCAAAATCTACATGCATAGACTCCTCTAATAAGTCAGTCCTCTTGATATATATTCTATATGCCCTACTGTTAATTGAGTAACCCAGAAAGATACCTTCATCCACCTTTGGATCAAACTTCCCTACCCATCCTTGGTGTTTAGAATAGCACATGCAGCTAAATGATTTGAGATGACAAATCTTAGGCTTGCGCCCTTACCAAAGCTCATACATGTCTTCTCAAGAATTGGGTGAATTAAAACCCGATTAAAGATGTAACAGGCTCTGTTAACAACTTCTCTCCAAAAGTACTTTGGTAGATTGTTATCACTTAGTATGGATCAAGCCATTTCAACTATGGTTCTGTTCTTCCTTTCTACAACCCCATTTCATTGAGGTGTATAAAGAGCAGAAAAGTTGTGGTCAATACCATACACTGAACAGAATTCTTTGAAATGAAAGTTCTCGAATTATGATTACTTCGGATTCTACTGATTTTAGTTCCTAATTCATTCATTATCCAATAACTAAGTTCGACAAAAGACTCAAAGACTTCATCTTTGCTACTTAGTAAGACTACCCAAGTGAATCTCGTGAAGTCATCCACAACCACAAATGAGAATCTTTTTCAGCCTATGCTCATAAGTTGAATAGGACCAAATAGATCTAGGTGGAGGAGCTCCAATGGTCTCTTAGTTACTACATTGTTTATCGACCTAAATAACTTTTTAATTTGCATAACAAGCTGAAAAACTGAGGAAAGTGTATCTTTCTCAAAGCTAATACTGGGTAAACCCACAACTAGTTACTTTTTTGTTAGTTTGTACAGAAGTTTCATATTTATCTTGTATTTAAAGAGGATAATTCTAGGAGCAATGAGTATAATAAATCAATCATATACACATATTAATTCTAGGAGCAATGAGTATAGTTAAGTCAGTCTTACAGTCAATAACTAGACCTGTTCGTCAAGCGGGCTGGGCCGGGTTCGGGCCAGGCTTGACGGGCTTTTAACAAAAATCGCTATCCCAAGCCCGGCCCAAGCCCATAGTTTAGAACTTCAGGCTCGGGCCGGGCTCGGGCCAGGTTTACAAGATCATTCCCAAGCCCGGCCCAAGCCCGTAGATATTTTTTTGTTATAAATTTTTTTATTTAAACTAAATTGAAAAAATATAAAATAAATCAAAATATGTTTAAATTTTGAATATAATTGCTTTATTTACTTAAAATCTCTAATACTTAGTAACATATATGTTAATCAAGTATACAAATTTAATAGGATAAAATATATATTCTTAAAATAATCATAAATTTAATGTATAAATATATAATAAATAGATAAAATTATTCGTCGGGCCGGGTTCGGGTATTTATATAAAAACCAAACCCGGCCCATAAATCTTCGGGCTTTGACGGGCTCGGGCCGGGCTTTTTTAAAAAATAAGTGTCCAAGCCCGGCCCGTTGAAACGGGCTCGGGCCGGGCCGGGCGGGTAGCCCGGCCCGCGAACAGGTCTACTATTAACTCTTATTTCCCCGAATATATAAAATGATATTGAGCAGATGAAATGAAGTTTATTTTGTTTTTTCGTAAAGTCACGATAAAATTTGATTCAAGTAAATGAATTTTTCTCATTATCATATATAATCTTTTAAAATTTTAATAAATAAAATTAAATGATTTATTTACTTATCTTACAAATAATTTTGATAATGTATCATGCAATTATACACATTATCAAAATTATTTGCAGTTCATTTTGTATATTAAGTATATATCTAAATAAAATCGACACAAGCAATATAACGGTTTCCCGGTGTTGTACACTTGTAGTTTAAATTATCTTTTAATATAGAATTTAATTGTTATTTTAAAAAATACAACTTTTATTACTTTTGAGTTTAGACACCGAAAGGCTAAGATCCAAACGCATAAGAGTTTGACTATCCAAACATTTTTATATAGTTTCTCTTTCCCTATACATGGATTCCCATTTTGGGGTTGTTCCTTTTTGTTTTTCTATTTCTATTGTTTTTGTAATTTTTATTATTTTTGTTATAATAACAATAATAAAATATTATTTTTTTAAAAGGAATTTAATATTGAGTATGAAAAATAGAATATGACGGGAGAGAAAATAATGTACATACCGCAAAATGGAGTTTAAGTTAGGATTTCTATAAATTATGCCAAATGGGGAATATATTGGATTTGTTGGCACCTTCTCTTTGAATTAAAAACTGAAAACAAATTAAGATTTTCAATAATTAGTTCATAACTCAGTTTATGTTTAATATGAGTTCAAGCTTCAACAGCTTTCGACAATTTTAATTCACTTAAGAACTTATGCTTTTCTTTAACTTATTTTCATTTCAAAATTCAGTATTACACATTTATAATTCATATGAAATAAATTTTGTTGGACAACAAGTTGAAAAGGGGATTGAGATTTTCTAATATTCAATTTGAACATTAGAGTGAATTTGACACAATCTCATCCATTCAACTAAAATTCTTTTTGACATTGGACTGAAAATGTGCTAATTCTTTTACCAATTAATAATAGAGATAACTAATACAAGAGATAACTAATACATCAATCTAATGTTCAAAATTGAATTTTAGACAATTCCATTCCGTTGAATCTGTTTAAATATAGAAGGAAAAAACAAAGGTGAAGTGGATATACAACAAAACAGATGTCAAATGTCATATAATGGGCGACGTTTGATAGTGTAGACAACTGGACACATGATGTAATAAGAACAAAATGGAGGATCCACTCCTCCCCCATTAACCTTCTTTTAGGGAATTATTAATTACAATTAACTGTATTTAATGGAGTAATAACTCTAATGGGCTTCAGCGCAGCATAAATATCTACTGGAATTTGGGTTTCAGGGTCAGTTTTCTTGTCCATTGGATCATACTATCGCGGGTCTTGGACTTTTGTCCATTCAAACAAGTATGACAACCCATATTTTTTGGGTATTGCTATACACCGCCCGGTATTACTTCGCGCCGCCCGTATTTTTCACAAATACGGACAAGAAAGGACAACTAATATACGTAGACGGACAAAATTTCCGCCTACGCTGCATCACGGGCGGACGTGAAATCCGCCAATATATCATCATCGGCGGACCCGGTGTCCGCCTATTTACGGCATAGGCGGATACCGAGTCCGCCAATATGCCTTCATGGGCGGAATTTCTTTCCACCATGATGGAGACATTGGCGGACACGGTATCCGCCCGTGCCGCTGATAGGCGGATATCATGTCCGCCTATAATGAAACATAGGCGGATATCATGTCCGCCCATATGGCTTGTTAGGCGGACTGGATATCCGCCTATTTGCAGGTATTGGCGGATAGCATGTCCGCCTAAATTAAAAAAACCGGGGACGGTTTTTCCCTCCGTTTACTTTTTACAACTTTTAAATTATTCAAAGAATATTATAATTCTTAAAAAAATAATTTTTTTTGTAATTTTTTGTATCTAACTATTTATAAATATTTGATTCTCATGCTTGTAATTTATTTTTTT
>CATIWQ010135682.1:0-24058 GCA_949673415.1 Euphorbia schlechtendalii | reverse complement strand
TCTCTTTCTTTTGATTTTTCAATCTTAATACCCTCATCCTTTATTGATCAATTTCAAAGTATTATGGCTATAGTTTCCCAACACTTTAAACACACTCAATACTTATAGGACTTATTCGAGATTTGCATATAAAACTCATAGTAAGAATACTATTAGACATTACTCCACTTAAACTTTTCAAAGCATTAAACTAAAACTCTATAAATTATACTAATTCATGTTGCATTGAAATATATATCGAAACTTACTTGGATTGTTGCTCTCGAATGTACTCACCACTCATCCTTGCCAAATGCTAAATGTTATGGTAATAATGCTCAATTTCAACATGCACTCAAAATTTGCACTAACATCAAACTTTTAATACCTAACACTCACAATAGCCTCGGACAAATGTTAGTAAAGTATAAGATTAAATAGTGGATAAATAAGACGAAAATCAACAAAAATTTTCAAATTCTTTGATTTTTTTTATTTTATTTAATTTTTTTGGATTTTGATGGGATTTTTACAAATGCCCCCCACACTTAAAGAACACAATGTCCTCATTGTGACACATTTAATTAAAATCAAAAACTAAAGCTAAAGCTAGGCTAAAAAGTAGAATTGAAAAAGGAGAAAGTAAAGTAAAGAATAAACCCATTCTATTGTGAAGGAGAATCAGGGGAACTAGGAGTAAATTGACAAATTTTCTTTTCTAAAGAATGATAGTAATTTTCGAAGCATTGATTTATTACTTTTCTTTAGAATCTTCATGTCTTTCTTGATAACTCTAAGTTCCGCTTGGCAATTATCCAATTTAAGTTGCATGCTCACCTTCCAATCTTCCAGAGCTTCTTCGTCTTCTTCTTTGTCTTCTTCTACGTTCATTGGAGCTTTTCCTTTGCTACAGCTAATGGTTTGATTTGATGGTCCGATGGAAGAATCTTCTTGAATCAAGTTGAGTTTCTTGGTGCAGTTGGAGTAGGAGTAGAAAGAATAAACACCATCGTGTTCTTGAAGTACTCAGGTGTTTTTCAAATAATTCCCATCCATGTAGCGAAAATACTCACCTGGTTGTTGGACATAGGGGAGTTCACCTCTTGCACCCAAGATGATAGCGGTTATAATTTCGGCCACTCCAATCTTGCTTCTCAAGCTTGTTGAGTTCTTCTTTATCATATCCCATATGATATCCACAAATTCCGCTTTTTGTTTCATCATAGCACAACAAAGAACAAATAAGTCTTTCTTTTAGACCTTCATATTCTCTACTCGACAAAATACCAAAGTGGAAAGGTATTTGTGGGGAAGAAGAATGCATTCATCCTTAATAAGTTTGTTTAGAGAGTTTTTGGGATTGAAGACTCTTTAACCCGATAATTCTGCCTAAACTCGATTTGGTTGAAAAGAATCTGTCATGCTTGATGAATTGATAATCTCAAAACCGAACCAATCACCCATCATCTCTCTTGTGACGGTGTATTGTTGTCCTTGATTACGAAATTGAATCACCCTCTTCCTTGAATCTTCAAAGTCGAATGTCACTAGACATTCTAGAATCCAATCTCGAGTTTACAGAAAAAGCAAATTCATAAATCTTGTAAGACCAAGAGCCGATAGGTATATCTCCATTTCTTCATGAAGATTCAAAGTTTCCATGAAGACTAAATCGAGGAATATAATCCCGGTGATTTCCAACTTGTTGAGCTTCTGAAATCTCTTACCCTCTTCTCTTATCCTTAAAGGGAAAGGACAATCAAATTCTTCTTGAATTGATTGGGCTCCTCTTTTATTTGCTGCTCTCTTTACACGAGTCATATTGGTTTGAAGAAAAGGGTTGAAAAGGTTTTGAATGTAGAAGGTTTTTGAAAAGATGTGGTGGCTAGGGTTCAACTTAGACCTATTTATAGAGGTTTAAGGGGTCTCTAATTGGTCATAATTGATAATAAACCCGTTTATGCTCAAAACTAGCCTTTAATGGCGGTTACGGACATCTGTCATGTTCTGATCGTGATCTGTAATGGTTATAATTTACCCGTGTCACGATCGCGAAGGCCAGTCACGATCGTGACTTTCTTCATGATAGAAATAGAATGTTTTGATATCCAATATTCACGAGCGTGAATTGTGTCGCGAACGCGATCTTCTTTATTCTTCAAATTTCTTCAATTTTTAGACTTGCACCTATAAGAACTTAGAAACAAAAACACAAACAAACTTTGTTAAATACAAAAGATAAATATTTACTATTATACCTTGATTTTTCATGGTGAAGATAGAAATTGAACATCAACATCTTGTTGTTCAAATTTATTCATTTCATATTCAACAAATATTTACAAACTAACAATAAAACACAAACAAACAAACTAACAAAATTTAAAAAGAAACACTATACAAGGTTCTAATCTAAAAAAGAAAAGAAAACTAGTCATGGGAGAAGTGATCATATTATTCGGTTAATCTCGTAGTAAGATTCCCTTAAATCTTGCTTGACATCAATCAGTAAATCACATATTTCTTCGATTTTTCTACGGATCGAAAGTAACCCTTCCATAAGGTCACTCAACCTTTCGCGGAGGTTGGAATCTCTACGCTCCTCCTCTTGCGCATTTTCCCTTTCTCTTTCTCTATCTGCTTCCACCCTTTCTTCCCATGGTTTCCATCCATAGGTTATTCTATCCTCTCCAATGTACCTTTCCAAGAAATTATACTCAAATAAGACTTCCATCATTAACTCTGGAATTACATCTTCACTAGTAAAAATTTCTGTAGCATAAGGCAATCTTCCTATTTGTCCCAACAAATTTGCCATAGTTCGACACCCGTACTCTGTCATTCCAGGACTTTGCGTTGCAGACACGAGTGTCTCCATCATAATCCCAGAAATATGGACAGGCATGCCATCCAAAATTGCTTGCAATACAAATAACTCTTCAGATATGACAAGATCAAAATTGAACTTGCCAAACAGTGCTCCACTTAAATAAAAGTGTAGTGTGAGCAAACAAGGATCATGAATCCACTGTCTATAGGCAGATTCTTGTTTGAACTCAACTTGACTAGTCAAAGGATTCCAAGTTGGTACAGGATCCCAACTAGGTAACATCTTATTGAAGCATTCCCTTGGAAATCCCAAGTACTTATCCATCGTCTTCCTTATCAACTTGTATTCTTTCCCATGGTGTCGATAGATTAAGCAATTTTGTCTATCATTTCTCCATGCCAACGTGACCAGAATTTCCATGCAATTGTTCACATTGTTCATGAGGGTTAAATTGGAGTGAATGGCGAAATTAAGTATTCCGAGATAATACATAATTCTATCAAAAACACCCAAATGAATAAGACTGTTCCTATGAATCGTATAGGAACTCTTAAACTCAGCAACTCTGTTCATTTCATAATGATCTCCTTCCTCCTATGAATAAATTAGGAATGGTGCTTCATACCATTCCTGGATATTCTTAGGTTGAAAGACTCCAGAATATGTTGGAAAAACCATTGTGTAAGAAAGAAATTTTGTAAGAAATGAAGGAATTTTTCTTTGGAATAAGTTTAGATTTAGAAAGAAGATTTCAAAATGAAGAAGTGAATGATTGATGAATGGTAGTGCACCAATTTTATAGAGTTTAGTTGAATAATTGTCAAATGACTGCCCAAACTGCTGTAGTTTTCGAACACGTCGCGATTGTGATCCTAGGTCACGAACGTGACTAAACTAAAAACAAGAAACAAAAAGTTTTAACAGGAATTCGCGAACGTGAATAGGGAAAATAGAAGAAAATCTTCTATTTGTCAAAAATTAAGATGAAATACATCCAAGATGATTATTTCATAATCTTTTCATATCTAGAATAAGATTAGAAAATTGTATAATATAGGAAATGAAACAAATAGATATAATTAATCACTAGAATGCACTTGCCTTCCCCAGCAACAGCGCTAAAAACTTGTTCACAAGGTTTCGACTTTAATAACTCCTAAGATTTTTTATTTAATAGTGAAGTCAAAAAACTTGTCTCCCACTTTCCTACTGATAAGATATAAGTTCAAAATACGAACAGGTGTTGTCAGTACCACTTATCTAAATAGAAAAATGGTGACCCCTACAAGTATACAGTTACAATGTAGTTTTAAAAGATATCGATCCCACAGGGAAGGACTAGCTCTAAAGATCAACATGAAAAATGGAATGAAGAAAATAAAATATTTTTGGATTTTAGTTAGGAGGATTAGAATGAAAAATGGATAGATATATGTATGGAAGACTAGAGATTCTAAATATATAGAGTTTTCCAATGAAATAAGTATAGCTAAGAAAACATGCAAGTTCAACAAAGTTATTACGTTCACTAGACTAATTTAACATAATCGGTTATAGACACTCAGATGTTCAATGATTCACTGCAAAGCAACACATGAAATGACTTTTTTAAATCTAGTGCAAACATATTAAGACGATTATATAAACCTGGATAACAATATTACTATGCTTAGTACGGGTCACTCTCACATAGCCACATTTAGCAAGTTACCATTCCAAAAATGTTGGCTCACTAAACAGTGTTAAAAACACAGATCCAGTGATTATACACAATCTCATTAACCCCGAAACTACTCTTAAAGTTAACTCAATAGCATATAACTTGATTAATATAAAAGACTCAACACGAAATACGCATTATGATACATAGATATATCATAAACTTCGAAAAAGAAAGTATAAGTAGAAAGCAAAGCAAAGTTGTAATGTATACAAGTAAAAGCTAAAGTTGATCAAACCATATCCACTCTTTAATGGGAGTCGTCAATTCCTGTAATTCCTGCGTCTGCTTTGAATTTGGTCTTGGCCCGTACAAAACCTCCGCTAGGATGCTATTCTTTGTGAATATCGAACAAATGAATGTTGAATAACGAAAACTCTTATTGATAAGTGATTTGCAAGTACACTTATACAACAATAGCTCGAATATGTAGAGAAATCTAGTGATCGAAACAAGGATTCAAATCACTTAAACATTTTCTCGCTAACACTTATGAACATAGCGAAAACTAAATAATTTCACTCTCTATCTACGCACACACTATATCTCTCACTTTTCTAATTCCAATGCCACACTATGCATGAAATTTGTAAGGTTTGGAGCCCTATTTATAGAGTTTGAAGGGTTGCGTCTATCCAAATGAAGAGTTGTGTCCATTGGCGAAAGATTACATCACTTCATTGTGATTGGTTGAGAGGCTTTAATCTTTTCCACAATGGATAGGCATCTATTCATGATTGGTTGACTTCTAATAAGTGTCTTTTCGTTGGTAGTTGATGGCGGTTGATCATTCTTATCTGGTGGTTGGTAGTTAAGAAGATTTGACCAAAAAACCGTCCAAGTCGCAATCGTGAATCTTTGTTTGACAATTTTCTATTCTAAAGAATACTAAGTTGCGATCGTGAATGGTTGTCTCGACCATGAAATGTGTTTCTCTTCAGAATTCTTCTTATAACTTCATCAATCTTCGACAGCTTTAATCCTAAGCCAAATCTTTAAGTTCCATGAATCTTTTTGCACCTTTTTACTCTTTTTACATAGAATTCCACTTTAGATCATTTTACTCCCAAGATTTACCTAGTATCTGCATTTGTACCAAAAACAACTACATACCACATGAAATCTTTTATATGAAGTATAAAAATGACTTAAACTATAGTGTTTAGTGTGTAAAATTATAACGATAATAAGTGTAATTATACACTTATCAGCAGGTGTTACGTAAGGTAAGTTTATTACAAAGGTAATTTCGAGACTCTTCCTATGTTTATAGTTCCCTCATTAGAAGAAGTTTTAGAACATCTACTACTTGTTGAATGATGATGAAAAGAAAGTTTGACTTTACCATTATGGTATTGTGTTACTTTGCTTAGTTCCGAGTTAGGTTGGGGATTTTCGACAAGCTTAAGGTGAGGTTCAATAACTACTTCTAAAATCCATTCTTGTGGAAGGGTGACCTCTTTTCATATAATCTATTTAGGAATCACAGTGTTAGATTTTGTCAAATCGGTTTGGAAAAGAATTGTTTCACCCTTTTTACTATGAAATTTTACTTTTGTTGCGAAAGCGAACTTCATAGCTTTGTAATGAACTCTATAAATTAAAGCGACCGAAATAAAACCTTCAAGCATTTTGTTATTATGTGTCTCAATTTGTAAAACCAAAGATTTTAAAATAATTTTGTCATTTAGAGAAACAGTAAAATTTGGATAACATTTAAAAGAAATCGGACCAGTATAAAGACTTGACTCGACTGAACTTAATAAAGAATCACCAAAGTTAGTAAACCTAGTGTCTCTTAAAATAGCGAGAATTGATGTGTCAAGACCTTCCTTTGTTAATGGTTTTATGCCAACCTGAACTAGGCCTATGTGAATGTATTTACAATTTTTATCCTTCTGTTTTTTCAATGAATTTTGGCAAAGAAGATTTATTGTCTCAAAAGGTTTAAATAATTGCAAATCTCTTTTTTCAGTTTTAATTGTAAAATTTATCTTGAAAAAAGGGAATTTCGATGTCTCATAAATTTCATCTTTTTCCTTTTCTGGAATGTGCCAGTTATCAATAGATTTTTGAAAATATTCAATTATTATTTCGTCATTGTTTACAATTTTCTTTGAGTTCGAAGAAGTTGATTTAGATCTAGAAGGAGTATTTTTTCAGTAAAAGTTATCCATTTTAAAAATGTAATCTATTAATACAAATTTTTTTTCTTACAACCCAAAGCAAAATCAAGGTTTTATTGCCAAACCCCTAGACTTACTACCCGAATTCTTAGGCAAAACAACTGAGGAAAATAATTTCTATTTAAAGATTAAATTAGTGTGTGTGTGTGTGTGTGTGTGTGTATATAAACACACACATATTTAGGATATTTAATATATGACAATAAATTTTTAAAAAGCATCTACTTAACGATAAACTATAGGGCAAGTTAAGAAATTGAATTTTCAATTCAACTTTTATGGCCTCACTTACATGCACTAACCTGAAAATTGAGTTTCGACTCTCCAATTACTTCTCCTTCATTCTTACATTCAGCGACTTCAACGGCTACAAAATCTCTGTTAGCTAGTAAAAAGAAAGTGATGAGGTTGATCTGATCCCTTATCTTATTTCCTTTTGTAACACTCCCCTTAAAATTGAGTAGTGGGGTTCCCAATACACAATTTGTCTAATACCCTTTTGAAGCTTCTTCCGTTGGCTGCTTTTGTTAGGATGTCTACTAGCTGATCTTCAGATCAGATAAACGGTAGTTCAATAGTTCCTTCTTCAATTTTTTATTTGATGAAGTGTCTATCGACTTCTACATGTTTAGTTCGATCGTGTTGGACTGGGTTTTGAGAAATCTGAATGATCACTTGATTAGTATATATCATTTCACATGCTTTGGTTGGTGGGAAACCAATTTCTATTAATAATTTACGTAACCATAGTATCTCTGTTAGTGCTCTAGCAATCCCTCGAAATTCAGCCTATGCACTTGATAGTGTGACTACCTATTTCTTGCTTCACCATGTCACTAGATTACCTCCAACAAATGTGAAATAACCTGATGTAGACCTCCGATCTACCAGATTTCCTGCCCAGTCAGCATTAGTGTAACCCTTAACATGTAAGTGACCATGTGCTTTGAATAGAACTCTGTGACCAGCTGTACATTTCAAGTATCTAACGATTCTCCATACAACTTCCATGTGTTCCTTTTGTGGTAGGTGCATGAATTGACTCACAATTCCTACATCATAGGATATATCAGATCGAGTATGAGATAGATAAATGAGTTTTCCCACTAGACGTTGATATCTTTCTTTATCGGTAAGTATAACTCCTTCTTAGATTCTAAGCCCGTGATTTACTATGATCGGTGTGTTAACAGGTTTGCAGTCAAGTATTCCTATTTATAGATAATTAGACAAGTTATGAGATCACCTCTTCTTTTGAGAAATAACGTGTGATCTGAGTTGGATTGGGTGAATTCGCATCATTTCATTATCAATGTGAATCTTCCGAACCATGCTATGGGTGATTGTTTTAGTCCGTAGAGGGACTTTCTTAGTTTGCAAACTTCCCCTTTTTTTGAACTTATCTTTGAAACTTGGCGGAGCCTCTATATAGACCTCTTCTTTCAAGTCTCCATGCAAGAAGGCATTTTTAACATCGAATTGGTGAAGTGGGCACCCTTGGTTAGCAGCTACTGAGAATAATACTCGAATGGTGTCAATTTTAGCAACTGGTGAGAATGTTTTTGAGTAGTCGATACCACACATCTAGGTGTATCCTTTCGCCATAAGCCATGCTTTGTAACTTTCGATTGATCTATCTGGTTTATGCTTTACTATGTAGACCCAACGACATCTGACTGGTTTCTTCCCATGTGGTAGTTTACATCTATCCCATGTATTGTTCCGGTCGAGTGCCTCCATGTCTACCTTCATTGCATTTGTCTAGTTATTAGACATTAGGGCTTTTTTAAGTTTGTTCAGGATTTCTTCTTCACACAAAGCTACTGCAAATGCTTTGGCTTCTGCTGACAAGTATCCACTTACAATGTGAGCAACTAGATATCTGGACTTCCTCTTGCCAATTGGTTCTAGGGAATACTTGTCGGGTGGAATGCATCTATTCCTCCTCGGGGACATAACAAATCGTTCCTCCTCCAGCACTATTTTCCGTTCCACCATATTTTCTAATACATCAGGGTAAGTAGGAACATCAAGAGTTTCAATTGTGCTTACCTCGGATAGCAAGTTGGGTTGATTCATGAGTGAGTCACTAGAATCTAAGGGCACTGCGGAAGCTTTAGAAGGTTGTTCAATAGTACTATTTGTCTCAACTCCTGGTTCTACATTTAGCGAACTTGTTATTTTAGGCAACCAACTTAGTGCATCCATTTGAGAATTCTCCCCCTAAGAACCAAGTTGGGCATTGTAGAAGTATTTAGTTTCCACAAAATTGCAGTTCATTGTGGTACGAATGTGGTGGGTTTTTGGATTGTAGCACTTGTACCCCTTTTGGTTCATTCCGTATCCAATGAACACACATTTTTCGGCACATGAGTCAAGCTTGGTTCTTTGTGCCTTAGGAATATGAACAAAGACAAAACATCCAAAAACTCTGGGTAGTAGGTTTAGGGGTTCTGGTATTTTTTGTAAATTTGGCAAGTGTTCAGATTGGTGTTTAAAGGTTAAGGATTTTTGTGGGTAATCTGTTGAGGAGATAAGTGGATGTGGCTAGGGCTTCGGGCCAGAACCCTTTGGATATCTTGGACTCAATGAGAATTGCTCGGGTCATTTCTAAGAGGATTCAATTTTTTCTTTCAGAAACCCTGTTTTGTTCAGGTGTATGAGTGCATGTAGTTTGATAGATAACCCCTTGATTTTGGCAAAAGGTTTTCATAGATGATTTTATGAATTCCCCCCCATAATCTGACCTTAGGATTCTAATACCTTTTTCAAATTAGGTTTGGATTAGTTTATGAAAGTGGATAAAGTTTTCGGTTGCTTCATATTTATTTTTCAATAAATAAAGCCAGGTCGTTCGGGCACAACCATTGATAAAGATAACAAAGTAATAAAAAAATTATCCACCAACAATTGGTGACGGACCCCATACGTCAGAATGAATTAAATTGAAGGGTGAATTAGATATGGTATTATTAGGTTTATAAGTTTGTTTGTAGCTTTTTGCTAACACACATGTATCACAATGCAATTTATTATTGGAAAAGAGTTTGGGAAACAAAATTTTCAACTAGTGGATGGATGCCCTAATCGTTGGTGCCAAAGCCAAGCGTCTCTATCTGTAGTTCCATGAGCAAGCATTACAGTACTATATTGAGCAACTTCATCCACATAATACAGGTCTTGGCGTTCAGTGCCACGCCCAATGATCATCCTCATCCTGATATCCTATAAAACACAAAAGGTTGGATGCATTAGCATAGTATAATTGAGTTCTTATGTAACGTGACTAATATATAACAATTTGTGGGATAACGATGGGACATAAAGGAAATTTGACAATTTTAAATTTGGTGTGATATCAATTGGTCCGGCTCCTGTAACATGGATAATTTCTCCATTTGCTGCAATAACATGTGTTTTCCCGGGTTTGGTTTGTGATTTAATGTCATTGGGGTCAAATGTCATTGTATCCATAGCACAACAATAAAAAAATCCGCAATGTATTTTTAGAAAATTTGTCAATTTGGGCAAGTTTGGCAAAGGAATTACAATTTGTGGGCCTGATTTGGTTTTTTGAAGATTTTGGGGGCCTAATTGGGTATTTTAGGAAGGCTAGTTGCTTAATTTGGAAAATTAAGTTTTCTAAGGGATCGATTTGAAATGTGGTTTGATATGTGGGGCTAGGGTTAAAATTCATGGAAATGTTGGGGTCAATTTCTAAAAAATTAGAAACATTGGGATTTAGGAATAAATTCCCAAACCCTTTACCTTTAAAGCCCGTGCTAGGGCTTTCCCCTATAGCTGCAATTATCGTTGCTGCCAGTGGCTCCCTTGTTGCTCACTGCAGCAGCTACCTTTGTGGTGGGGTTTGACTACCTTCATTTTCTTTCATCCGGCCACCAATCGGGTTGCCCAATAACTTCAAAGCATCCCTCCCTTGTGTGCTTAGTGGGGGCCTTTACCGAAGTTTGGCTATCTATGGCTTTGTGCGGCCATCCTGATTGCTTTTGTTCCGGCCCCTTGAAGGCCTCCTCCTATTCTTGGTGCTCCGTTTTCTATTTGTGGCCCTAGAATCAAAAGGCGGGCTGATTCCTTTCGGACCACCTCATACATTGCTTCCGTCGACGGTAATGGCTCTTGCCTTACCAATTCCCTTTTAATTTGATGATGTTCTTGGTCAATTGAGTTTAAGAACTGAAATTGCACTTGCTAGATTCAATTTTACGTGGCCATGTTTGCTTCTAAGGTCATCAAATTGGGCTCCCTTTTGTCGATTTCTCCCCATACCCCTTGTAAGGTAATCCAAAAATTCTCCAATGGCTATCCATTTTGTTTCTTTCCATTGATTTGGAATGAAGGTCAAATGTCTGTAATTTATCCTTTCCACTATTGTATGTTATCACTAGTGTGTTCCATAGTGACCTTGCTGTTGGGAACTCAAATAAATTGCTAGCAATTTGTGGCTCGATATTCTGAATAAGCCAGGAAAAAACAATTAAATCGTCTTGTTCCCATTTCTCATATGTTACTTCTTTTAGTTTTGGTGCTGCTGGGATTCCTATTAAATGACTTAGCATGACTTTTGACTTTCTCCCACATTGCGACTTTAATCATTCACGCCCACAATGCAAAGTTCTAGTTTTTTAGCTTCATGTTGATGTTGAGGCTGTCCGATAGTGTTGCTTTGAGTTTTGGCTGTTGAAACTTGATTTTAACAAGTTTGCAATCTATGTCGACAAGTCATTTTGGCTACCCTCAGTTTGCCTCACTTTGTTGCCTTCTCTGGACTTGGTAGCTGGGGATTTCTGGGTTTTCCCGGAGGTGGTTGATTTGTCATCGCTTCCGGACATGGAGGCCGACCTTCAAAGGTAAGCTAGGCAAGTAATGAAGCTGCAGATTATGGTCTAAGGATCGTAACACGCTCTGATGCCATGTAAAAATTTAGCTACTGTAGTTTGAGGGAAAAGGAATTTTATTTGAATATATTTGAATGAATTACAATGGTGAGAATGTACAATCAAAGTATGGAAATATAATAAATTGAATTAAAGGCTTTCTATAATCTCAATCCCCTGATTTCGGTAATTCCTGTATTTCTGTGATTGTGTTAGCTGGTAAAAGGAAAGTGATGAGGTTGATATGATCCCTTATCTTATTTCCTTTTCTAACAAAAACAAACCACTAATATAGTAGAATCTTAGTATAAAAGCGATAAACAAACAAGAATAAGACTTTAAAATAATTGAAAGTGCATTTGAAGTGATATAAAATTAGTTTTCTAAAGAATGCAATTGAAATAAAATTATTACAAAAAATGTGCAATTTGGTAGGAACTCACTGAACAAAGTTAAAAAATTATCCTAGTAAAAACCTAGTATAAAAACAATAAACAAACAATGAAAATGAATTTAAATTAATTGATATAAAAAATAAGTTTATAAAGAACGCAATTGAAGTCAATAAAGATTACAACAATGTACAATCTTGTACGAACTTGGTAGCAATCTAGTCAGAACAAAAATAAACCACTTTCTTAGTAGAAAACTAGTATAAAAGCAATAAACAAACAATAATAAGACTTAAAAATCAATTCTTACGCAAATAAAGTTATTTATAATAATTTTATAAAGAATGCAATTGAAATGAAGAAATATTACAACACATGTGCAATCTGGTAAGATCTTGGTAAGAACAAAGACAAACACTATCCTATTAGAAAGTTGTATAAAAGATATAAACAAACAATTATAAGACTTAAAAATAAATGAAAATGCATATAAAGTGATTTATAATAAGTTAATAAAGAATGCAATTTGAATGATGAGAAACCATGTGTCATATGTTACATATTACTCATGGTTTCCGTGATTTATTACGCTTGTTGCCCACCTACTTTAAACGTGGCATTTACAGTGAATTTGGTACCTACTTATGGCTTATCTTTTCTTGGAATATTTGGAATAGACGCAACAAGTGGGTCTTTATAGGTGCGAAAAATGATAGAGATATTTTTGCGGGAAGCATTAATTTGTGTTGGTTTATTTTTTAATTCTCACAAGCTTAGTGTTTATCAAGTGATCTCGGACTTGTTTACAAATCCAAGTTTCCTTTTTCCATGTAATACAAACTTTATTTTTCTTATTGAGAACCATTTTTTATTAATGAAAAGAGGGATGAGCGTTTTGAAGGGAAGCAGATACATCAACCTAGTTGGAACGTTCACCCTAAAATTTTCATCCATCCCAATCTTTTATCCTTTGGTGGGACACATTGTTCCTGTGGGGGTTTTTCACAAAAGAAACTACAAGTTGAATTTATACTTTCTTATTTAATGACAACCTTGAATCAATGGATTGCAAGTAAAACTCGAGCATGATTTATGAGTCTTGAATTGGAATTTCTTCTTCATCGCATAAAAGTTCATGACATCCTTCAATACAGATTTGTTCTTGAAGATCTGATAAACCCTTACACAATGACTGTTAGAGTTTGAAATCTCAACATCTTCAACACCATCATCTATCGAATCTTGCTCAACGAGGCTGTTTATCTCATCCAGTGCCATATTCATAATATTTTGAAACAGAAAAAATGGTCTTCATAAAGTTCTCGTAATCCAACCGAAAACTGAAGGGATCAAAATCTATTACAAGATGAGTGTCGCTTTGGTCCATGTCTACCACCAGAATTTTGGGTTGTCCTTCTACTTCTGAACCCAATGAAACAAATTAATGCACAGTAGCCTTTATAAAACACCCAATGATCATAAAATAAGTACAAAAATCTATTTTAGGGAAAAAAATGTAGCAAATTCACATATATAACTGCATTCAACCAAGTTTTTACCAAATAGAAAGAAAGAACTAAAATTGCAAAAACTAGAACAAATCTACCACGAAGTTAATATAAATCAAGTAGAAAGACATCACTCAAGTACGAATGAAATGAATGACACA
Source organism: Euphorbia schlechtendalii (assembly GCA_949673415.1). Classification (NCBI taxonomy): domain Eukaryota; kingdom Viridiplantae; phylum Streptophyta; class Magnoliopsida; order Malpighiales; family Euphorbiaceae; genus Euphorbia; species Euphorbia schlechtendalii. Next base: position 10,387 of record CATIWQ010135682.1, on the reverse strand, counting down.
TTAGACAATGTATAATTAGGCCAAAGTTGAGAGAAATAATAAACCTACTAGCACCCTACCGGCTTCTTACTAGATGGACAAAAAAGACTCATAATACAAAATTTACAACTGATCTACTAATAAAAACAATAAATATCTACCAGAAACAAATAGTTGATGTAAAAATAAATTGAAATGAACATAAGATCACATATATCAATGTATGCTTACAAATTGGGACAAAACTGAAACGATTCTAAAAATTAACAGCATCCTACTAGCTTCCTACCAGATGTGGGGAAAAATGGTAGAATTCAAAATCAAATAAAAAATATAATAGCAAAAATTCACTCATGCATAGAAAAAATAATCAGTCTTCATAGTCAATTAAATTGCATTAACAAATTTTAAAAAATAGATTGATAATGAAGTTAGTTCAAATCCAAAAAAGATTACAAGACATGAGAAAATCTCTCAAAAAAACCCTACTGATGGCGGTGTACCAAACCAGCCACCTCCCCTACCGCCGCCGTCCAACCTCCGATTAGCCACCCCCTACCTCCCTCTCTTGTCGATCGTCAGCTGCGGACTTTTCCTTCTTATTGCATGAATCCCAAACCCGCCATTTTCAATCTTTTTTTTTTTCTTCTTGTCTGTCTGTGTGATCTAGATCTAGTCATGCAGTGGTAATGGAAAGCGTCAAAGTTGCCCGAAAATGGGAATGGTAGTGAAATTCGTCTGGATTTCCCAACTCCACTTCCGCTCACTCTCTTGAATTTTTTGGATATTTGGGAATCATTTTTTCGCCAAGGGACTAACCATGATTTTGGGACTTCTTTAGGGTTCATTATTACTTGTCTTCTTTGGAAAAGGAAGAATAGATTTGTGTTTGAGGATGTCTTTGATCCGGAGGATATTTTCATAAAAAGTATTCACTTATGCTAGTTTATTATCCATTGTAATAAACGTTCCTTTTGTATCGACCTCAGATATCTTTGTAAATCTAGGTCTTTGCTAGTTTCGAACTCTACTTGTAATTAGAACTATTGTAATCTATCGGGCGATTCATGTTTTGTGACACGCCCTTATTAATAAAAAAAGGTGGGTGTTTTGTACGTTAGCATCTCGCATCAACCTAGTTGGGACGAGCGCCCTGAAATTTTCACCCACCCCAAACTTTTTCTGATGGAGGAACACATTGTTCCTCCGAAGATTTTAAAAAAAAATGAAAAATGAAAAAATGAAATTGTGCAATATGATAGGAAGCGTATAGAAATCCAGTAGAACAATATAAAAACATTGTTATGTTACATGACTAATGCAGACCAAGTATAAAATTAATGAAGATGACTAATAACCATGGTTTTCAGAATCGGACCGGTCATCGAACCGGTGAAGATGGTGGTTCATGGATTTAAGATTCAACCGGATTAAATCGGTGATCGAACCGGATTTTCTAAAAATTGAAAAAATATTATTTAAATAAAATATGGTGAATTTATTTACACGATATACTAAATAAATAAAGTAAATACTTAATTTAAAACTAAGTAAAAGTTTTATATAGATATTATAAAAGTGATATAATACAAATGTGTATCAAATAAGTGTTGTAGTTGAGTGGTGGGCATAATGGATAATAAGTTGAAGGTTCTGAGTTCGATTCTTGCCTATTGCAAAAAATTTAAAAAACATTATTTTTAACAAGAATAAGTGAACCGGCCAGTTAGAGCAATCGGTTGAACCAGGTCCTACCGGCCGGTTCAACCGGTCAACGTCCGATCTTTGACCAGACATTGAACCGGGCGAAAACCGACTGGACCAGTGACCGGTTCCGGTCAGACCCGGTCCGACCGGCCGGTCCGGTCCGGTTTTCAAAACCATGTAGAGAATCGAGTGGAAGAATTGATAATAAGAGAATTGAGAGAGAAGAATACTTAACCAGAGAGAATCGAGGAACAATGAATATTTTGAATGAGGGGAAAGAAACATGTCTACGTTAATAATGGTATATATAGAACATACGAATTGAAATTCAAATCTTTAAAACAGTTCCATAATTTCAAACAACAAACAAGAAGGGTAAAGTTGTAATTACTTCAATATTAACAATTTGCCTAGAATATCGAACAACTACAGGAAATAAAATATAAAATTTTCACAAACCTAGCCCATAATTGCAAAACTTTATCAAACAAAACTACATATCTAAAATTATAATCGGTGTATGAATAAGAGAACACCTTTTTTCCCTCTAATTAATTCTTTGCAGATCACATGATGTCCCTTCTCTGCCGCTGTGAGCACGGAATTCTTAATCCCTCTCACCAAGCGATGTTGAGAAACATTTTTACTTATTTCTCATGTCCCATTGATCCGCTTTTAGGTTACGACATGTTCAGAGGAGAAATTCAAGCCTTTTGAAAATCATAACCGTTCGAACCAACCCAAAATCGTAAAAAAAACCATCGAAAATCACAAAATATACCTAAAACATCAAAATATTAGCCTATACCTGCCCGTCCCAGCCAAACCGACTCGGACTAGTATGACCTTTCAGACCGATCTAGGACCGGGCCGGTACCGGTCTACCAAGTGGGCCAACAAGATACTGGACAAGTACCGGTATCGGTCACCGGAACGGTCTCAACCTGGTTGTTGCTAGGCTAGACTGACACCGGCCTTGCACACATGGCAAGGCCAGCTCCGGCTGTCTTGACAGCCACTCAATTTTTATTTTTTCCCCATTTTACCCTTAACTGTTTTTGCCCTTTCTCAAAAATATCCTTTAACCTCCTCTTAATTACATCTTTTACCAACCTCTATATAAGCCTAAAAATTAGGTATTTGGGGGACTTTTTGGCCATTTTTCAAAGGTTGACAACTTTTTCCACTTAGGGGAATTTTAGAGAGAAAATCCTTAGGTTTTTTAGAGAAAAGTTAGGAAAAATCTCACTTGCATTTTTCCAACATTTTTCTTCGAAATTCCTTCTTTCCTTTCATGTTCTTCAAAGTTAGAAATTGAAAATCTAACTCCTAGGTTTCCTATTCTCTCACTAAAATCCACTTTTTATCACTTTTTCTACCAAAAATCAAGTAAAAGGCTTTGAGGATCTCTTTTTCAAGGTTTTTGGCTCAAAAGTCGCAGATCCATGTTAGAGGGGTAAGATTATGAGCTTTTGGAGATTCTTGGCCTGATTTTTGTGCATGTTCAGTCTCTTTCATGTTTTGTTTCAAGTTTGTCACGGGAAGAGACCAGTACCTATCTAGTCGGACCGGTACCGGGCCGCCCTAAGGGCGGTACCGACCTAATAGGTTGTTACTAACTCCTAAGGAGGGCCAGTCCCGGCCTGATACACTAGGATCAATGCTATCCGATCTAAAGTACCAACCCCGTACCATCACCGGCACCCTATGAGGTTGGTCCAAACCGACGAGGCGAGTACCAGTCTAGTACCGGCATGCCTTCCTAAATTTGTCTTTCTGCCCTAGTTAGAGTTATTTTTTTGTTTGTTTTCGTTGTTTTTAGACCCCACACAATAAGAAATCCATTTTTTCCCGATAACCGACAACATTTATGTCATGTTTAATCCAAAACGATAAAATTTGGTGATAAAATCCCAAATTGAAGAAAATTTCTCCAAGTATGGGGGAGTTAAGCTGATTGAAGAAAGTTCACTCAATATGGGGAGACCAAACTGACTAAGGAATTCACTTAGCATGGGGGAGTCTTACATCACTTTCCAAGTAATTCTATATCTTTAAACTATTTATTTAATTAATCTCTTCAATTACCTAGTTTGTTATCTGTCCAAAATGGGGGAGATTGTTGAACCCAAGTTAATAGAGTTCACAGTACTTAAAACTTTTTGGAAATAACAAATTGTCTAAGATGATGAAATTAATTGAGTACTAAGGATACTCTTAATTAATGAAGTTTACTTGAGTCTGTTTAAGGGAAAAAAACTCATTTTATTGAGTGATTAATTAAGTTACAGCTTAGAGTAAGAAAAACTGAGTTAAGTTTAGTATTACATAGTTTATAAGATATAGACTCAACTGTGTTGAGTTAGCTTTTTGTGATAAAAGTTGAGTTACTTTGACACTTAAAGAATTAATTGACAAATATGCATTTAACGGTTCTTGTGAGAAATGGAATATCCCTTTAATGTTTTTCATGAGAAAAGGCGCTGAAATTAAAGATGATATACAAGTGGTTCTGACATCCAAAAGGTGTCAGTACAGAATGTTGGAGAATCCTCACTAAAGTCCAAGGTAAAAGGAATCCTCTAATATGCACCATTTCTAAGTGTCTTCGCGCAACTCCACAACGTCACCAAAGTCAACAATTTATAGAATTCCATGTTACAACTCGCGCATTTCTCTATCAGACCAGATTGCTTGAAGATAAATGAGTTTTTTATGCTTTGGATTAACAGATTAATCTCGTGCTTCAACTTTCAAAATCTCTGTCTCTAAACGTCCTGAAATTTGTTTCAAACAGGCAAATCCAAAAGATTTGAAGAGAAGAGAAATTGAGAAAGCTGTCAAGATGAGAAGTTTGCAACGGCTACTTCCAAGACCTTCAACTATAAATAGAAGACTGTAGTAGATGTTCAAACTTGGTGAATCACCTCGAATTTCTTCAAGAGCTGAAACTCTATTCAATCAAACACAGCTTTCAGAAATTCCAATTCAAGTGATCAAACAATCGTAAATCAATCATATCTATTTGTAATAGAGAGATAACACTTATGGTTTATCATTGTAAAAGGGTTCGACACATTTTATAAGTTGAAATCCTTAGTTCGTATTTTCTATTAAGAAATGTGAGAGATAGTTTAGGAAGGGTACCTAAATTGTGTTTGAGAGGTAATTAGAAAGGAGAGTATTTTATGTAATCTCTTCTACCCGCTGTAAAGGCTTATCCACCTAAGGAAGGAAAGAAAAACTATTGGATTAAAGCTTGAAGAGGAATTTAGGGATTGGAGGTAGGCTAGGGGCCCAACTATGATAAATCTCAGGTGTAATCATTCCAACCTTATTCGCTTGTCTTATTGTGTTTGCTCATCTATCATTCTCTCATTTTTTGTTTTTGCTTGAAAAACTAATCCAAGCTAAGTAAAATACTCAGCAGCGATTGAAGATAAACTGTGCCAGCAAAGCTAAGTAGTTTATAGTTTTTTAACCCAGCATAGTACAGTTTTCACTCAGCACGCATCTAAAAACTATGCTTGGTAAAAGAATTTTGTATATCTTAAAAAGAACCCAGAAACACATTCACCTCCCCTCTACTATTAATATTAAGTCATTTAGGACCAACAAATTTCCTCAAAATAAAGAAAGGATCATCACTTGATCAAGTGTCAAGTTGCAAAGATACTCAAGGTACTCCTCAAAGGATAGGACACCTCCGTCAAAGGTGGAGTAGATCCGGGTAAGGCAAGGAAAGCGCGTAGGGGAATAGAGAATCTTGAAGAAGGAAAGAATTCGTAAGCAAAAGCCCAAGCCTACACAATCAAATACAAGGATAGGGATAGTAAATAAAAGCTAAAAGAAATCAATACATTTTGACGACACATGAACTGTAGTACCTGAAGAATCAAATGGCAATACCGCAATGCCCTCTTATGAGTCCTCACAGTCACATTAAAAGCAAAATACGTCTGATCCAATATCGCTCGAGACCAATTAAGGCCATTGATCTCGTCGAAGTCATGCATATGAGGGATCAACCCATAGTTAATCTCATTGTTCGAGACCAGGAAAAAGGTCTCATTGAGAAGTGTAATGACAAACGAACAGACATAAAATCTGATCTTGCTGGCTGGAATGGGCGATCGACTTGTCTAGTAATTGACCAACTCATGGTGAGCTAGCACTCTACCTCTAGGATCACTGCTTAACAACTCGATAATCCATCTGTGAACAGTAGAACTCCTAAAGAACCGCTCCATGTATGCATCAAAGTGAATCACAGTACTGGACTAGGGCAAAACAATGATTGCCACCATGTTAGAAGGAGTAATGGTGACCTCCCTGATAGGGAAATGAAAGGTGTGAGAAATATCACACCATCTCTACGCCAACGTAGCTAATATCGTGTGAGGAAGTTGTGTCAGTTGTAATGAATGAGCTATGTCGCTGAAACCGGTAGCCGTGATGGCATGTGCATGCTCCGGCTACTCTATAGCATGTCACCACCACACCTAGATGGTAGAAAGTCCTCCCGTAGGGCGAATGATGACAGACTTCATAAAGATCAACACAAGGTCAGCAACAGGTTAAAAAATTTGGCTAAAAGAAAGAACCGAACCAAAGAATTTGTTTCAATCACCCTTGAAAATTCTTCTTCCAAAACACTTCCATTTTATAATTTTTATTTTGTAAATTTTAATCCCCAAGCTTTCTTGAAATTAGTATAAAAAATTTTGAAAAATTTTCAAATTTTTTTGGGTTGTTGAATATACCCCTTTGTTTTTTTAATAAAAAATTATTCCGAGATATATATTTAGATTTTTTTTAACAATAAAAGATAAAAAAAATGCTACCCGGCTCAGCCAGCATGAAGCTGGCGAAGCTAGCAAAGGCTTCTCTAGTGCAAAGCCATGGCTTCGTCAGCTCTAAGCTGGCGAAGCCAATTAGTTTCGCCGGCATGGAGCCAACAAAGCCAATGCTTTCACCGGCAAGGTTTGTCCGCCAGACATTTAGTTCATAGTTTTTGCGCTTTTTAACATGAAAAATGTCATTTTTTCTCTATCCTAAGCTAAATTCCATGACATGAATCAATTTTTGGTTTGGTTATACTACTTAAAGAGATAAAAAAAACGCATAAAATGTTTAAATAAATGATAAAAGCTGAGTTTTAAAAATATATGGATCTGAGAAAGGTGAATATGACCAGGAATCTCCAGATCTAATATCTCTTAGGGGGGGCGTTAAACCAAGCATCGTGTTCGTATCCCTCAAGCCGTAAGTGACGTTGATATCAACAAAAAACTTGTCAGGATTGATACTCAAGTCTCGCCCCAACTCGGCGGGTCCTCCCTTGAATCTTAGACAACATTTTTCTTTTAGAGAGAAGGGAGAGAAAACAGAGAATAAAAATTAGAGAGAGAAATGAGAATGTGAAAGTGAATGGAAAAGGGAGGGATTTACTTTATTTATAGGAAAAAGGTGCGGACCCCATCATTTTTTCAGTTCTCTAATAAAAACCTCCTAACATAATGGAGTGGTCTACGGGACACCCCCGAAATTCTTTTAATTCATTAAATTTATTATTTTATCATGTTCTCATTTTTTATTGAAGGGGTAAAATATTTTGCTTTGCATAAACTCAATCAAATAATTAAAACATCATACTACGAAATATATTTACATTATATATTTCTCTAATTTGTCAAAGGAAATAAGCTGACATTTTTTCAAGTCTTCCTTGGGTCGCCTTTGAAACGGATTCAAGCACCTTGACCTAGTTGTTCCAACGGCCAAAATTAACCAAATGTCAACTCAAAAGGGGCACACAATGACTGTAATCTAAGGAAGAAACGTTTACCTATCAAAGAATAAAAATGTGCTACTATAAGGAAAGGCTGAATCGCCCATATTGGGAATCCATCATCACCAATCTAGGATTAAAGTTTCCAAGCACACCGGTCAAGTATTCTCTCGATCCCTTCTCTCCATTTCGTGTGATCATATTGGCTATAACCAATAGTGATCTCACGGGGGCAGTTGTGAGCACGGGATTTTGTACCAGCTTGTGCATTCGATGATGATGGCTTTTCGTGATCAAATCCTAGAATCTCATTAAGTTTCGATTATCCTACAATTTTCAAATGGGAGCTCTTCTCGTCACCAAATAATATTTTAGGGCCTAAATAAATACTCAGGACCATAAAAATATTTAAAGCCTTAAAATAAATATTTTAATGACTTTGAAAAAATATTTTAAGGACTTGAATAAATATTTAAGGCTTCAAGAATAAATTAATTAATTAAACACTTAAAAGAGTTTTAATTAATTAACAAAAAATTAATTAAAAAATAAAAATATATATATAAAAACAAAAAAATATATAATAAATAAATAAAAATAATAATAGAACCGTCCTGAAGCTAACTGGCTTAGCCAACATGAAGCTGGCAAAGCCAACACTGGCTTCACCAACACTGAGCTGACAAAGTCGCTAGCACTGGCTTGGCCAACTAGCCTTCGTCAGCAAACTTAGCCAAATCTAAAATTTTTCCCTGTAAATAGGGGGGATTTTCAAGGTACAAAGGATGGAAAAAATCTTTAGCAAAAAATAGACCAAATCACTCTGGTTATTTTGACAACGACATTTCTTTTTAAATTTTAAAAATTATTTTCAATTTAGTTTTGGATTAAAAACACATTTTGACTCCGAATATATTTATTTTTAAAATCAATTACTTTTTACAAATCATTACAACTTAAAAAACAAACAAGGAACGCTTCCGGAGATCTAACGGATTCGTCGAAGTGGATTCACTTTGAAAGGGTAAGCCTCTGAGTTCCTAGAGTTGCTTCTTCTCATGTCTTTTTTATTTTTCTTCAATTCTACATGTTGACCTAGAATTTATTTTATGTCTTTTATTATTTATTTCTATTTTATTAATTCTTTTAGTTCATTTAATTGTTATTTATTTTATTATGTAAGCTTCTTCCATCTTTTCTTTTTAAGTTATATAATTATGGAGATCCTTCGATATTTGTGTTATAGATTACCCCCATGAAGGGTATAAAAAATATACCCGGATAACAGATCTCACATTTTTTCCATGCGATCATTTTCACTGAATAAAAATGAGCAACCTATTTGTTTATAAAATGAATTGTTTTTCTCCTAAAAATAAGAATTTTCAATCTCTGATATTTTAATTAGGCCACACAGGCTTCGTCAAAATCAAATCGAGCATATGTGTAAATATTCATGTTGTGCTATATCCCCTATGCTAACCTTTGTGGATGCATGTAGATTAGGTTAGATGTATACCTAGGATTTTATTTTCCTTCGGGTATTGTAATTATTTTTAAAGGAAATGTAATTAATAGATTAGGCTGGCGGTTACATCCCTCGAGATTTTGTAATTTGCAATTTATTTTCCCGCATATATTTATTGTTTTATGTATGGATTTACTACTTTCTGCATGCGCGTTAAATCAACCTTATAAACACGAAAATGAATTAAGCCCGAATATGCACAATTAAGAATAGCGGTTTCCTATAGATGTAATTTAATGTCATCTAAAAGAAGTAAGCAACTTATCCCGGACCCAAATCTCTATGTCTTAGTGGGCTGTTCCTTGGACGTTAAGCCTCACATGACTTTAATTCCTGAAAGAGATAACCCAGGTGGCGACTCTAAACTACGAGACAACGATTTCGAGTTTTGACCGGTCTAAATCGATTTCGTTTTCTCTTTTAACCTTTCAGGTCCCCAACCTGATATTTTATTTTCACAAAAATACCCCGGTGGACCACGCCTCTCATACCTAGCGCGCTCTCGGCCCATCGCACTGTGTCGTCCGCTCACACTCTCCGACATCATTTTGTCTTGGCTATTACCAATCAGCAAGATGGCCAATTCCCTCAACTGATTTCATGCTAATTCGGGACTCCCTAATGCCTCCTATGGTCCAATTTTTTGCTTAGTATTCATGACATTACAGGTTACCAACAAGTTCATTTCTCTTTCGGAGAGGTTGTCTTGATGTTCTTGATTACTCATGCTACTTCTACCATCAACTTGAATCAAGTGCTCACGCAATAATGTTTTGCAATAATAGTGATACAATTTGGAGAAGAATTTCAAGATGGGTTTAAATAAATTTGGTTATGCCATATTCTCCTATTTTGTTTTTACAATTGAAATCTTATTTCAGGTTGGGATATATAAAAAATTTGCAACTTTTCTTTGGTTTTTAATAGCATGGAGAAATTGGAATAATATGAACAAATTCCTTTTTCGTGGGCAGACTTCAATCGAGGATCACTTTGCCTATTTTTTTTAAATGTGGATCACTTTGCCTATTTTTTTTAAATGTAATAGGCGCAGTGTTAGCTAATTAATCTCAAACATTCAAGTGGATCTGAGCATCTTTCTATCATGTAACTAACCTATGTTTCTCGTCTTGAGAATCACTCGTATCAATAAAATTCTGGCCATGTAAGTTCTTAAGACTAGTGTATATGCCAACCTAGGTGGAATGTTGCTTTCTTTTTCTCCCGCATTGGTCTTTTTTCTTGAAAAAAATGAATAAGAGAACACAAAAACTTATGAATAGTGTTGAAAATAAAACATAACTGCAAGAATATTATAGCTATAAGAACAGAAGCATAGAGAGAATATGAAAGAGATTTTATTTCTTATCTCTGAGGTGTAT
>CATIWQ010135647.1:0-27512 GCA_949673415.1 Euphorbia schlechtendalii | reverse complement strand
CGAATCTGTTAAAGTAGTCTAGTGTACGTAATATCTTTGATGATTTTGCATTTTTTCTTTGCTATACTTGTTCGTAGGGATAATCTATATCGATTTCTTCTACTCTAATCTATTTTTACATTTATCTATTTATTTACCATCATATCCCAACCAACCTAACAGCAATAAAAATTATCTATTTTCATTTACCCCGTAACTCTAGTTGGTCTTTGAAACTGAATTCCTTCCCTGTGGGATCGATATCTTTTAAAACTACATCGAAACTGTATACTTACAGTGGTCACCATTTTTCTATTTGATAAGCGGTATTGACAAAACTTGTTTGTATTTTGAACTTTTATCTTATTGGTAGAAAGGTGGGGAACAAGGTTTTAGGCACCGTTACCGAATATAAGCCCTCAAAATAAATAGAGTCAAAACCTTGCGATCAACCATCCTCAATGGGATGATTGATTTTGTAGCTTAACTGAATGCAGTTGCCTCCTTTATCCCCACATCCAATGTCATCACCAATGTAGTGGCAAGAAGAGTAAAGGGTAGTGTTGATAATGAAAAGATGCAACTTATAACATTCATGTTGTGCTGGCAAACCAAGTGGCTTAGTTTCACAAGTTTGGTGAGGAGTAACCTATTATCAAGATAAGCACTACCAAGCTCCTTAGGCGCTTTTGGATAAGCTCAATACAAGCAATGATGTGTCACATAACATGTGTGGCACAATGGAGAAAATGTTAGCTATGATGCTGGCATATGATAAGAAGATTGATGAAGTGATAAAGCTTGCTGTGAACTTGACAAAATTGGATAAAAAATTCAACTCAACTTGTGTTGTCATTAAGGCTAATACAGAGGACACAGTGAAAGAATCACATAAGACAATGATATCTGCTATGGGCAAGCTATTTCTAGACTCAAGATCTTTAGTGGATCCTGAAAATGGATACACTATCCATAAGAAGCTGAATGTCCTAGTAGATTGGATTCAATGAAATGCAAGGCAAGATTCAAGAGCTCATAGACACTAGCATAGAAGCTGCTAAGGACATAGATTTTTTTTACCAAGACCATAAATGTTATGTGTCCAAGGATCATTGATATGAAGGCACAATTAAAGTTCGTGCTGTCAGCAAGTGATTTTAGAGGGTTGCTCTAGTGTTTCCAATAATTCATCTATCAAGGGTTTGATCTGATAGCTCATCTTACACAATGCTACCATTTGTTACTTCAAGAACATAATTGCAAGAAGTCCTTTCATCGTTTGACGTGGAGCAGTTGGCTAATAAAATTGATCCAGTCTTGGTAGGGATGTAAGAGATATTCTCTTATGCCCTTAAATCCTTTAACACATACCTTAACTAGTTAGTTTCAGAATAGTTAACAAAGGGGGAGAAGGTAGTAGACAATACCCGCAAAGAAGTTCAACACCAAAAATCTCATCTTCCTCCAAGACTACAACATCCTCCAGCCTAGCGAAAGCTTGGGACGCAACCACGATCAACCGGCTCATCATCTTCATAGCTACCACCAAGAGGCTAAGGTGATTCCAAATCAAGGAGATAGAAGTAGGTGTAAAAAATCTTGTGATAGGTCTTAATGTAAAGCTTAGTATAGGACATAGTTTGTGTACTAACTAAGTTATTCAATATACAAAAATTATAAGATTTTCCTCAAGTTAAGATCTTCTTAACTTTATACTATTGTTGGTTCTTGTGTAATTTTGTTTATTTCATGAGTCAACAAAGACCACTAAGTATGGATAAGTTGACTAAGACAAGTTCTAAATTCAAAGGAAAGCTCACTCAGTATGGAGGATTTAAGCTGATTGAAGGAAATCCACTAAGCATGAGAGAGTCTATGTTGTTTGAGGATGTTCACTCAACATGGGAGAGTTTACATCACTCATCAGGTATACCTATATCTAAAAACTTCTAATCAATTTATTTCTACTACTACCTAGTTTGTTATTTGTTCAATAATGAGGGAAATTGTTGAACTTAGATTAATGGTATTTCACAATACTTTAGTATTGGAGAAAAAAAATTACTTAGGATAGTGAAATTAATCAAGTACTAAGTATAGTCTTAATTAGGTAGTCAGCTTGAGTTAGTTTTGTGGTAAAATAACTCAGTTTGACATAGCCTTAATTAAGTCATGGCTTAGAATTGCAAAGGTTTCTAAGCTAAGTAACTTTGCTTCAAGGTCTATGCGATATAGCTCAGCAAAAGTTGAGTTACATTATGTAATTAATCTTAGCAAAAGCTGAGTACTTTATGTGATGCTTAGTTACTTTCATGTTGTTACATTTAATTGTATTGTGAAGATAAATTATTTCTAGTTGATGTTTTTCAGGTCCCAAAAAGGATTTGGCATTGAAAACAAAAGAATAAAAAAGTGGTCCTCATTACAAAAAGGGTTTCAGTATGAAATGTTGGGATGTTTTGATAAAGCCAAGTAAAAAGGAATCATCTGACAACTCGGTGCTTTACAGCATCACTACACCAACTACAATGTCAGCAAAAGTGATCAATCACCATTCTACACGTTGCATCTCGTGCACCCTCTCTCATGTACATTTCTTAAAGGAAAAGAATCATTGTAGATATATTAATCAACCGATTAATATCACCACAATAGATAAAATTTATTCTCTAAACGTCTTTAAATAAGTTTCAAATTGATAGTATTTGAAGTTGTGAAGAGAAGAGATTTTGAGAGCTAGAGTTAAGATGAGAAGTTACAACGACTATTTCTAAGGATTCACAAGTATAAATAAAGACTGGAGCAGACATTTACAATTAGGTGAATCACCTGAATATCTAAAGAGCTGAAACTATGAAAGTAATCACAACCTTCGAAATTCCAATCAAGCAATCTCAAAGCAAACAAAAAATTACCATCAATTTTTAATAGAGAGAAACCAATTAGACTTACATTAAGCTAAGTCAATCATTTATAAAGGAACCAACATTGTATAAGTTGTGTTTCTTGTTTGTGCGCTTAAACTCATTCTAAATTGTGTGAGATCAGTTTGAGAAGCGTACTCAAAATGAGTTGAGAGGTAGTTAGGCTTGGAATGTACTAGCTCATAATTCTACCTGAAGTCAAAGGCTTCTTTTCCTATTTAAAGAAAGGAACACTAGTGGATTAAAGTTCGGAAAAGTTATCCGGGGACTAGAGGTAGGCTAGGGGCTGAGCCAGTTTAAATTGAGGTCTTTTCTATCTTTTCATTAATCTTTTATCTTTGACAGTTGCGCTCATACATCATCACTTATCTCTCATGTTATCTTGCCTGAAAATCACCCTGAGCTGAGTAAGAATTTACTCAGCATAATTTGTGAACAAACCAAGATCAGCTCAAGTTGAGAGGTTTGTGCTTTTACTTAGTTTTGACTCAGCACGTTTATGTCAGCATACATTAAACTTAACTTGGCTAAGATTTTTAAATCATAAAAGAACAAGTTAAATTGTCACTCACCCCCCTCTGAACGATTATTTAAGCTAAGTGGACCAACATGTATTGGCCTTCGTAACATAATTTTTATGGGAAAATGAGAATCATTGTGAACATAAAGGATTAATGGGCTGTATAAATGCATTATACTTCTCTTATACCAGGTATAAGATCTTCATATAATGGTTTTTGCCAGAAAGTGAGAACTTTTTGTGAGCTTAAAGGATATATAAATGAACTATATAAATGCATTACACCACTCTAATACCAGGTATAAGGCTTTCAAAAAATGGTTTTTGCTGGCATTTTAATTTCTAGTGTGAAAGGTATAAAACATTATATCATTCTAATACCAATTATAAGGCCTTCATGGTTACAAATGAGAACTATTGTGAACATAAATGAGACATAGACTATGGGCTTGTTTGCGAATGCTGTCAAAACTGATGTGATGGAAAGTTTCACTTGCAAACTTTTTATCAACATATTTTGGCATTGGACAAAAGATTTTAACTCTTAATATTAATTATCTTGAAATTATTTGATATTAATTTGCGGAGCTTTTCATGGAAGGAGCTTGGGAAAGCAATTCAAAACTAGCTCTATATAAATACGTTATACTGCTCTTATATAAAAAAAATGTGTTCCAAATTTTTCGAATTTGATATTATTTTAAAGATAAAAATAAGAAAAACATAATATTCTAAAGGTTTACATGAGATATAATATTTTAGGTGCAAAATTTTTAAGCAAATTTAGAGCGTTAACATTGGAGAAAAAGCTAATATTGTTATAAAAATGAGAAAAAATAAAAAAAATATACTGTAAATGGTAAAAGATATATATACACATGACATGTCTTTATTGAAATAATATTGTTAGGAACTTAGTTACAATTAAGACTTTATATCCCTCCTTACGAAAATATTTAGTAAGAATGGAATTAGAATCTCATCTTGATTTCTCAAAATGGAGTAAACAAGGTGAGAGTACTGTGTGTTTCAATACATATATCTCAAGAACTATAAAGTCCATATTACTTACAGAATAATAATATTATTATAAATAATGATAATAACAAAAATAATTTGATTCACGTGTAAGTGTACACTAAGGTGATGAGTAGAATTGTAACTCCCTGCCTTACAAGAATACAAACAAAAGGCACGATAAGAGAAGGCCACATGATAATTGCCACATTTGCACAATATAAAACAACTTGCACAATATACAACAAAACTGCCTTAAAATGAAATTTATGAGTTACGAATAGAGTAAAAGTGATTGGCCTAATTTTGGTATGACAGGTAACAAAACGTTGGCACTATTCTATGCCCAAAAACTTTGTACACAGTCAACATTTTCTCTTTATTCTTACTGCCCAATTATTCTTTTAAAAGAGGTTTGAATTATTGCATTTATTGCACATTTCTTATACTCAACGTAAATGCTAAAATAAGGATTATTTGTTGTAACCTATTACCAAAACTGACTTATTACCTTTTTTTTTTTGCATTAAAAAAGCTTAATATAAAACAATTATTTTGTTTAATTAAGTGAACATGTATTATATATAAAATAAATTAACTGTATGAAAAATTGATTGTTGTTATTGTATACATGCAATGTAACAATCATGCTCATAAAATTATCGTTAATTAGGTGTGACAGTTGCAAGTGTACGGAAATTAACAACTTCTTAATAACTAGCCGACACCTACGCAATGAATATGTTGAAATATTACCGTTATGTGTATCGTT
Organism: Euphorbia schlechtendalii; assembly: GCA_949673415.1. Lineage (NCBI taxonomy): Eukaryota > Viridiplantae > Streptophyta > Magnoliopsida > Malpighiales > Euphorbiaceae > Euphorbia > Euphorbia schlechtendalii. Next base: position 22,300 of record CATIWQ010135647.1, on the reverse strand, counting down.
GACAAACAAACTTATCAATAAGTTACGTTTAGGTAACATATCCTAACGAACTTTAACGGTAATTTATATCATGATTCGTATCTAACTAAATCATTATCCATCAACACCCATATACTTTTCTCATTAAAAAATAAGCACAGAGAACATTAATAATAATGAATTTTTTTCAGAAACTAATGGATCATTTACTGAATTGAAGAAACTACCTCAATAATTGAATGAACCTATTTGTAGAAATATATCATCTTTATCTTTGATAATTTTCTGAATCACATAATGTTAAATATATAGGAATTCTTTGCTATTAGTATTATTGTAATAATTTTCAATGGTTTTGTGATTTTTATCCATTATCAATAGATATGAATGTGATGAAGGAATCAAGTCTTTAATCTCTTGTATGAACATAGGAAAATAACAAGTCTCCCATATAATTGTAATCTAATAAAAGAGAGTTCCGAAAGTATAAGCAAAGCATTTAAAAAGGAGCAAGTCTCTTTCTAAAACATCAACATAAGTCAAATTCAAAGAAGCAGAACCTTACAAACAGACATAATTAAAGAGACAAGCAAAGAAACATAGTTTTTTTGCTGAATAGAACAACTTGCAAACATCAAACTCATAAACTAGCTAGAATTTTAAACTCAATAAAAACAAAGCTAAGTCTCTTATTATTCTTCCATTCCGTCGGCCTCTTACTCTTCCTTGTTGTCTTCATCTTCTTCCTCGTCATACGCGCTGAAGTAGAGCTTGAGGCGTCCGCCCTCCCTGTTAGCACGAAACATGTCACGATCTGGGACCATGACATCCTCAACAACATACCTTTTCTCGCCTTGGTTATAAGAAACATATGAGCAATGTTTTCCGGTTTTGAATAGCTTCAAGCAAGAAATAGGTGGAGGGTATACCTTAACTTTTTCGAGTGGTTTAGCATTTTCGGAAGAAGTTGGTTTCTTCGCCTTCTCCTTGTTAGCTTCAATGAAAGGGTCATAGGGTAATGTTGTTTCGGCATTCTCATCGAGAGAATGTTTAGCTAGGAAATCGGAGATACCAGTGTCAACGGGGGATTTGGAGGATTGAACATCCACCCAAGAGGAAGAAGAAGAATTACTAGGCAATTGGGGATCAAAGAGCTTGGCAAAGAAACTTTGAGTATCCATAGTAGAGTGAAAGAGATGAAGTGAGGAAGGAGATAGCTTAAACCAAGGCTATATAAGCAAGAAAGTGAAGTGTATGGGTAAAGATGGTAAGGATGCCTCCTATTCACAGGTAGATTACATCCTTACCCCTCAACTTTGACACTTTTCACCTCGTGTCACCTTGAAATTTTGATAGTTCTAGTTTCCCTCTAAACTAGGTAAAAGTGTAATGGTTTGCTCCTAAATGAAAGAGTCACATATCAGGGGTGACTAGTAGAGACGACCACTAGTAGAGACGACCACCCATGATCCATACTAAATTGGGGTCCAAAATACAATTTTTTTAACTTCTTAATTTATTGTTCTTAGTTTACAGTGTAAATATAAATACATTAATTCAATAATACTTTTTTTTTTAAATTATTCAACTGTATTCATTTTATAACCTCTTCAAAATGTTAACTTTTATTATCATTTTTAAAGTTAATAATTTTTTTTAGATATTTTTAATTTTCTTTACGCCAGACCTTCAAAATGTTAGGAACAGGCCTGCATGAGGCATACTCCACGCACTCATGTCAAGTTCAAGGAGAAAGTGAATCTTTTGTAAATTAAAGTTGGCATGCAGTGAAAAATGTCTAATTTAGAGATTAAATGTATCTGACCTTATTTATAAACAAAACATCAATATGTTTGGTATAAATAACACATATCTGAGATAAATATGTAAAGGAATTTATAAGATGAACATGATCAGTCTCCTCCCTCACATTTAATCTGTGGTATTAACTGAGCTACATAATTTAAGTTGTATCTCGTGAAGCAGTGTGATGATAAGAATGAGAATAAAAAATCTGAGTCAGAACTCCTTCATATAAAACAAAACAAAGAAACTGAATTAGAGAAACGCTCCTCACATGAGCTTCAATTTGTCCTACCTTTCATTTTTCACTTTTTATGTTTTCTTATGTAACTACCCTTCGGATTCTTCTTTTAACCATTGAATAATAATTTATAAGGTTTATGTAAAATCATAGTGAAAATACTGTGTGTCGTTTTGTTTGTGGTGGTCATTTTGTTTATGTTAATCGATCTGCAAATCAAGTTATGTATCTGTTTATTAGAGCTGGCGATTATTTAACATGTAAGAAAATTTGATATAATTCACATCCACCTTTAATGAAAGATTTAATAATGATTTATGATTTGATTTAATAGAAGTAATTTTCAGTAAAATAATGGTTAACAAATGAGTGCATGTTACCTTCTTTTATTTCTGTTTCTATTTTTAGCAATATTTTTTTACTGAAAAAAAATCGTCTATTAATCAAATCATACACAGATTCATCCTTAATCAAATATAGACAAAAATGAAATCAAGTTACCCCACATGTCGAACAACCATCTACTTTAGCTAAATACTGCACACTGTGCTCAACATGATTCACAGACCTAGATTACATAAACAAGTTTAAAAATAACAAAAACAATTCACCTTGAAATATTAAAATTTGAATATATTTTTAAAATATTTTCAATTATATTAAATGTTCCACATTAATAATATACTTTTTCACCTTGAACAGGTAACGTAACAAAATGGAGAAAAAAAATGGAAAAGTATTATGACTATGTGCATTGTCCTATTCAATTCAAATACAATCTTTCCAAGTATTTTTTTTTTCTTAAGCTTATATCAATCAAAGTGTACTATCTATTTTTTATATATATTTTCTTCTTAATTTCAAATTATGATATTTTACTAAATTTATTTTTTTTTATAAATTATTAATTTTGAAAGTGTTGGGGGTTCGAATTAGATCAAAATGAATAGTTTTTATTGGGATTTCTTTGATTATTTTATTGAGAAACCTTTGTAAAACTAGAAGAGAATACTTTTAAAATACATTTGTGCCAATTTGTATACCACATTTGTACTAATCAAAGTTTTCTTTTTTTCATTTATCTATATTTATATTTGGTTTGTGCAGTACGTAAAATTAAGAATTTTTTTTATTTTTAGAGTAAAATATAATCTCACTATATATCTTATACACCAATTGTCCTTTTACTCCATTTGATTTAACACTTTTACCCAAACCAATTATATCTCGTGACATCTAACCTTTTAACCCATTTCAATCGAAATTTGTCCACTAATTTTGAGTAATTTGTTATTTTCTATCACAATTTATATCCAATTTCAATATAAATTGGTACTACTCAAAGTAAATGAACATGTGATCCAAAGACCGTAAACATGTGATATGCACATAAGAGAAGAGACAATGAGGGTTGTTGACAAAACTCCTTCCAATACTTTTATCAGTATTCTAGTTAGAAGATGTAGATATGGAGTATAGAAGATATCCGTACTTGTTACCTACAAAGTGTAGCTCAGTAGGCATGCATGTTGAGCAAGTGAAATGAGATCAAGGTTCGATTCTTGTTAATAGGGTTGAAAGTTGGGTTAATGGGGTGGGGAATGCACTCCTCATCTCAATCCCCATTAAGATTTCGGGGTAAAGTATTCCTCATCCCATTGCCATTGAAGATTTTCCTCATTTTTCAATCGGGGATTTCCCAATTTTCCCATTAAAATAAGTAAATGCAAAAAAATTCTCAAGAATTATTGCGTATCAATATTTTGAAAAAAAATTAAACTAAGTTTTGTTTTAATAATACACAATGCCAAGTAAATGAAAAGCTTAATGCATAGCATAAGAAACTTAAGAATATAAACATATGACTAGATATATTTTCATAAAATAATTTACATTATCAAATAATTACTATGAAATATAATAAATGATTTGATTTTTTTGAGTAATATTCAGGGAACTTTCGAGAATTCCCCATTAAGAATTATCGGGGTTGGGGATTTATTGGGTTAGAGAATGTTATTCATCCCCATTAAGGATTCGGGGAATAAAAAATCATCATCCCGTCCCATGAGAATTCTTATCGAGAAATCCCCGTTCCCATAGGGATGGATCCCAATCGGGTTCAGGATTCCCCTCTTCACTTTCAACTCTAACTGCTAAATACATTTGTAGAGGGTTATGAGCCTTAATTATACTAAACTATGGATAAAATTATATTGTACTTGTATATATGAAAAAAAAGTGTACTTAGATATTGGGCATGTAGCTACTTAAACACTCTTGTTGAGCTTATATCTACTTAAAATTCTATTATTGGGCTAGGTTAGGTAAGGGGTGCTAGCGAACATTGTGACACCTGTTGAAAGATGATCCGATCCTTACTTCAAGAACTGCATTAAGCAAGTAATCAAATCTCAGAAGTGACATAAGTCTTGAACTTAGCATCAGAAGTTAAAGATTGCACCAGAATATAAAGATTGGATCAGAAGTTAAAGTTAGCAACAGAAGATCAAGACTACATCGGAGGATAAAGATTAGATCGGAAGCTAAACTTAGCATCAAAAGCTCAAAGTCTCAGAAGATGAAAGAATTACATCATAAGGAAGTATCTTCTTAACAAGTATTAGATAAGGACAAATTAAATGTGGGATATTTATTCCAAATTATTTGAACAACAATCCCTAGGCATCACGTGAGTCAACTTGTCATGCCTTGCATTTAATTCTATGATGCCAAAAGTTATTCCACGTGAAAGGGGCATGCTGATGTTGACTGTAAGGATACAAAGTCACTTTTTCTCCTTTATAGCAAACAACAAGTACAAGTGGGACCTTCTCTATAACAAACTTGAATCAGAGACTAATCTTAACCTTGCAACTTCATTTTGACATATTTAAAATGCCCTGATCAGTGCTATCCTAATCCTCCTTTAAGTCTAACGGCTCCAATTCTAAGTGACAATGGGAATAAATCTACAAGAGTCCAAGATTAAAGGATACCTTGGGAACCTATATAAAGGAGTGAAGTTCCAATAGAGGAACTTGGTGAAGTTTTATCCATCAAAGAGCATTCAAGCTATCTTATAACTCTTAAAATTCATCTTCAAGCCTTACGCAATCTTGCAATTCAAAACTCATTGTAATCGAGTTACAACTGAAACAAAGTTCAGAAGATCAAACTTCTCATTTATACTCAATCTTGTAAAAATATTTGCTTCGTTGTAAGTAAGTGTGGGGGAGCTTATATACTAGTTGGAGGGTACTTTTAGTAGTTGAATTAGCTTGGAGCCTAGATACAATTGGAGGGTACTCTTGTATTGGTAAAGCTCATAAGCTGTAGATTGTAGGATGGTATTTTAATCACTCAAACAGCCTTGTAGCTGTTTTTTCTCCACCCTAAAAGAGAACCACTAGTGGATTAAATCTTGGACATCGATTCCAAGGACTGGATTAGGCAGAGGCTGAACCCGTATAAAAATTCTTTGTTTGCAACTTTCTTACTCTGATCTTTACTTAATTACATTCATATTTATAAATTCTAAGTAAATAAAAAATAGAGTGTGTGAGAGGATAGGTATTGAAAAACATGATTAACCAAGTTTATTCACCAGAAGCAACTTCAAAAGAAAAATTCCGCTGAAGCCTTTTAGGAAAGTGTTGAACTCGAAAAAGAGTCATTCACCCCCCTAACCTATTTAATCACCCTACTAGGTCCAACAAGTGGTATCAAAGTAGTACTCTATTAAAGATCTAACTAATCTTCAGTTAAAGATCATATAATCATTGGTGAAAACACCATAAAACATCTTCCCTGAATTCAGACCACACAGATTCTCCTTGAGGGTCTATGTGTAGACCTCTACCATTCTTTGGGCAGAACTAAATGTTCTGGAGAATATGATGAAAAATTTCATTCAATCCTAGGATATGTATGCCTTGCTTGATATTGCCAATGAACCTTACATACCCACGGTAACTGTAAATGATGTGAGCGCCCCTAAACTTGAAAGTGCATATAATGACTTTAACATGAACAAAACTATAGAGTAATGCTGTTACTATTAGCTATCTTCATTGTGTTTTAGATTCTACAAAGTATAACAAAATTTCAGGTTGTGAGAGCATAAGGGAGATCTGGAAGAAGCTTGAAGTAACATATAAAGGGACTGACAAAGTTAAAGAGTCCAAAATCAACTAGAATTTGTGTTACTATGAGTTGTTTGAAATGGAAGAGAATGAATCCATCTCCAACATGAACTCTAGATTTATAAATATCATAAATGAATTGAAAAGGCTTGGTAAAATATTCTAAAAAGAAGAACAAGTCAAGAACATCCTCATAAGCCTAACCATGGATTGGTAAGCAAAGAAGACTACTATAGAGGAAGCTTAAGATCTCATTACAAGTATGATGAGCTCATCGGATCTCTCATCACTCATGAAATCTCAATATAGAGCTTCCAAAAGAAGGATAAAACCAAAGCTGAAGATAAGAAAGCTATTATCTTCTAGGATGAATCTGGAGATGAAGGATCATTAGAAGATGATGAAGAAATTGCTATGCTAACTAGAAATTTCATGAGAAAAAGTGGGAAATTCCCACAGAAGTTTCAGAAGAGAGGAAGCTTTCCATGAAAGAAAAATCCTTTCTAGATTGTATACAAAATGGCGAAGAAATACTATAAAACTGGATAGCAAGACAAACTTTTGAATTAGCAAGAAACATGACCAATCAAAGAATCTCACCTGCTTTAAATGCCATCAGGAGGGATAAATTTAATCAAATTGTTCCAAGTTGAGAAAGGAGAAAGGGAAGAAGGCAATACCGCGATATGGAGTGACAGTGAAGGAAAAGCATCTCTAGAATCCTCAACAAGTGATGAGGAAATTGCGTAAATATGCTTCACGGTGATAGATTACATGGCTCCTATCATAGAATCTGATGATGATGCAAAAGTGGCATCTTCCTAAAAGGAGCCATCAAAGATCAACTCCTACTTAAATGATGAGGTAAATTCTAGCTCTAAAATATCCAATGAAATCATGCAGGTACTTATAGATGTTTACAAGATGGTTAAGAAGAATCGAAAGCATCTGAAACTTCTTGAAGAAGATATTAAAGACTTTGATCAAGCAAGAAGTTATACACTAAGTGCTTTCCACAAAAGACATGTTGGTCCTTAGACAGCTTGTAAACAACCGTAGAGTGGGGGTGAATGCAAATCTTGGTTACTTTTTAAGATTTATAAAAATTGTTTAACCAAGTTAAATTTTTATATGCATGCTAAGTTATGCGTGCTGAGTTGATATAAAAACTTATAAACGGCTCAGCTTCATTGGCACTATTTATCTACAATCTCTTGCTGAGTATACTACTCAGCTAGTATTGGTTTTTCAAGCAAAACACTTAATAGAGATAGAATGATGAATGAGTTGGACATAGTAAAAGCTAAAGCAAAAGTTCAGAACTTCAACACTTGAATTTATCCTAGTTCGGCCCTGATCCTACCTCTAGTCCCCTGATACCTTCTTCGAGCTTTAATCCGCTATTTTTCATTCCTTAGGCAGAGCAGCCTTTACAATGGGTAGACACAATTTTTACAAAAAGTGCCTTTCTTTCTAACTACCACTCAACTCAGTTTGGGTACCCTTCCCAAACTGACACTCAGATTTGAATATGAAAATGTAAACTGAATTCAACTTGTAAAATGTTGAATTCTTACAATGTTAAATCTAAGTATTTAATTCTCTCTATTACAAACAGATTTGAAATGATTGTTTATTGATTGCTTAAATTTGGAATTTCTTGAAGCTAGGAGTAATTGCACAGAGTTTCAACTCTTGAAGAAATTCGAGGTGATTCACCAAGTTTGAATGTCTGCTTTAGTCTTCTATTTATACTTGAAGTTTTGCGAAGTAACCATTGCCAACTTTTCGGGCTCGCTGGTCTTCAATTTCTCTTCTCTTCATATCTTTCGAATCTTCCCGTTGGGGACAGATTCGAGGACTAGAAGATAGAAAATTAAACATTGAGGCGTGATAAAATTCCGTTAACAAAACCTCTTTTATCCTCAAGCAATTCAGATTGAGAGAGAGGCGCGCGAAATGCAACGTCGAGTCCTGAGATTGGTTGAGATTTGATGATGCTTGCAGAGGCGTGTGGAGACATTGAGAAATGGTGCATGATAGAGAATTCCTTTTGCTTTGGACTTTAATGAGGAATCTTCAACATTCCGTATTGACACCTTTTGTCTTGTGAGGACCACTGGAAATCTTCTTTAATTTCAACGCTTTTTAACCTGAAAAGTAACTAAAGAATATTCAGTCTCTCACAGAAAATGTTAGTAGCACATGTGTCATTTAATTCTCTAAGTGTCAATGAATACAACTTTTAATCAATAAAATCTAACTCAGCACAACTGAGTAAATATTCTTTTAAACTACGTAGTACTCAGCATAGACTTAGCTTTTCCTACTCTAAGCCATAACTTAATTAATTACTCAATAAACTGAGTTGTTTTCCCTTAAACAAACTTAAGTCAGCTTCATTAATTAAGAGTACACTTAGTACTCAATTAATTTCACTATCCTAGTCAGTTTGCTATTTCCAAAACGTTTAAGTACTGTGAGGTACTATTAACTTAAGTTCTACAATCTCCCCCATTTTGGACAGATAACAAACTAGGTAGTAGACAAAGTTAATTGAATAATTAGTTTAGAGATATCAAGAATACCTGGAAAGTGATGTAAGACTCCCTTATGCTGAGTGACTTTCCTTAGTCAACTTGAACTCCCCCATACTAAGTGAGATTCTTCAAGCGGCTCAGCTCCCCCATACTTAGAGGATTTTTCTCCACTTTGGAACTTTGTCTTAATTTAGCTTTTCTTCAAGGTTGGTCTCTTGTATGAGTTCATGCATCTTATAATCAACTTCGCAGCAGAAACATACATACAACATAATAAAGTTAAGTAGTTCTTAACTTGAGGTATGAACTTGTGATTTTCATTGAATAAAAAATAACTTAGTTAGTACATTACTTATGTTCTGAACTAAGATTACAAAGCTAAATCCTATTACAAGTTCTAACTACAAAGAACATGGCTTATTCTATTTTCTATGTGCTGTGGAGGAAGAACCAACAGTCTTGTCTTGATAGCCTTTGGATGTTGCTGATGAGGAGGTTGGTGATGAAAAGGTTGCCTTGGAAGAGATCCCTTGTTAAGATTCGCCGTTCGAAGAGCATATTCATCTACCTTCTCCCCCTTTGCTATTGGGCCTTGCACAATATATTCAAGGCAGATGTTAAAGGCATCGAGGGTAGCTTGAAATTTCTCTTGCTGGCCAATGATTCGAGGGTAAATCTCTTGCTTTCGTTGCTCTTTGCCCTTAGAAGTAAGGAATTCTTGATCATTAAGCTCACTGAGAAGAAGATGGTGAGATTTGGAGAGGTTGGAAATTTGGTCAAACCCTTGATACACAAACTATTGAAAGCATTGGAGTAAGGCTCTAAAGTACATTGTAGTTAGTGTGATGTTTAATTGTGCATTGATGTCAAGAACCTTGGGTCCAATAGATGATATACACTTTGTAGTTTAATCAATATCTTTAGTGTCCAATTCGCCCGTCTTCATCGGACTTCCAACATTCTTCTACAGGTCTTCTACCTTCGACTTGATGACATTCAACTTGGCATGAATTGGTCATACCAGTCTCAGGGCATCGAGATTCAATACTAGGCAAGCTTGGAGTTGGCATGTCTGGAAAAATCTTCCCCATTGTAGTGATAAGGAACTTCTACGAAGAGGAGATCTTGTTCGTTGTGTGCTCATTGACATCTCATTAGATAGAGTCCAATTTGACGTGGAGAGAGTCAAGATAACAACAGGTGCCTTATCCATCTTTGATGAGATATCTGTCAATAGCTTCACCATCTGGTCTTGCTTATTATCATGGTTTAGCAAGAACTTAGACTAGGCCTCCAATAGCTTAGCAATGTTGTGGCTAACATCCTTTGTTTATTCTACCTCCTTGAGGATGTTCTCAATTTGACGATCTGTGAGCCTCTTTATTTTAACCTACTCCTCACTAAGTTTGTGGATCTGTGTCACTTGAGTTACCATGTTGGTACTCAAGAGACTCAGCTGCTCAGTAGTAGCATCCACACTATCCTTAATCTTTCTAGCAATAGTGTTAGCCATTACAGTAGACGTGGGAATAGCAAAGATTGCTGCCCCAAGCTGTGTTACAAAATCTGTTAAACCGGTTAAGATTATAGCCATCTTGTCCACCAAGCTCTTGGCACTCTCTTTTTCCAATTGATTTCGAATAAAAAATAAGCTTCCTTGAATCTTTTCAAACTCCTCAAAGTAGATAGATTCAGTTAGCAAACTTGTGTGCTGTTCGAATTCAAGAAATTTTTCCTTGGGTTTGGAGGATAAGCCCATTTATTCTTAAGTGAGTAGCAATTTGCTTACTATTCCATCTAACTCGGTATTGGTTTTGAGCTCGAGGAATTTCTTCCTTGCTAAATCTCTAATCGCTCACAAGATAAATGCATTAGCCAAGTTCTCAGGAACTGGCTCTTTGTTGGGTTCAAGTACTTCATGGGCTGTAAAATTTATCTCAGTATCCTGACTATTTTCATTTCCTTACTGAGCGGAGTTCTCATCATTAGAAACTTCCCTAATTAGAGGGTTTAGGGGGATAGAGGATGGGTTTGAAGAAGAGGTTGGTTTAGATGAATTTATAGTTGAAGAATTAGGGGAATGGTTTGTTTGAGCTGAATAGAAGGTATAAGGGCTATACAAGAAATGTTTTGTGTTTGAGTTTGTACAGGAGAAGAAGGGGTTGAAGAAATATGTACTAGTTAAGGGTAGGAGAAAAAGAATCATGGCTTTTTGTAGGAGAAGAAATATGAATAGGAGAATTTACAGTATTTGAAGGAGGAGGAGAATTTATAGATGGTTTTTCATTATCTATAGGAGTAAAAATTTGGGGTATTGAAGAATTTATAGGAGAAGATGGGATTTGAGGATTTACAGAAGAAGTGGGGGTGGGATTTTGAGGAACTTCTTGGTTATCTGTTTGACCCAAGGATGGGTCAGCTTGAGGTTGCTCATGCTGAGTAAAGGACTGCTCAACATGAGTGAAAGAAGGTGTGGGGATGTTGGGGTTTTGAGGATCAGACTCCTCAAGAATCAAGGATAGGGTGTCTCCAACATCCTCCTCGCTACTCACCAATTGCACATTTCTTTGCAGGGGCCAATGAATGCAGAACGTTTACCCTGAGTGCCCTTTTCTTTGGCCAAAATTTCTTGAACTTTAGCAGCAACGTTAGGACTCAGAGTTTCCTCTTCTCTAGACTTCTTGGCCTCTCCCTACTCCTCAATTTCTTCTAAGAAAACCACTTTGTGTTTTCTTTGGCGCAGGGACTCTTCAGTTGCAGTCACATCTTCTTGTTCCTCAGATTGCTACTCACCTTGAAGTTTAGCCTTCGCTTCTCTTTGTGTGTGGGTTTTGGCCTTCATTTACCTCCTTTGACACTATGGCTAAACAGGGGCCTCATCGGCTTTGGATTTTGCAAGGCTCTTCCCCTTGGCCTTAGAAGAAGTAACCTTCTACTTGGGAGAGGAGGTTATCGCGATGACTTTCTCTAGGATACTAGATATCAGAACTTTGTCAAAGTCATCACTATCATCAAAGTACATCATGAAATCATCTTCATCCTCCTTCAAGATGTCCACCGATACTACTTTTGGTACACATTAAAGCTTGCGCTTTTGTTGTACCTTGTTGTACCTAGATGTACCGGGTTGTGAATCAGTTTGCTGAAGTGAGACATGTCAAATCTCTTCTTCATGGGAAGAATTATGTCACTAGACTCCCCCAAAAACTGAGTGATGTCCACTTTCACCGCCCTCATTAGTTCGGTTATGAGGTAACCATAGTGATAGACAGTAGTCAGGTTGGTCAAATGGTGAAGAATTGCCACTACCCAGTTAAGCTTCTTACCCTCTACAATATGGTAGACCACACACCTCTCATAATAGGTGCAACTAGTCACAAACCTAGTTTTTGGTAGTAGCAGCCTTACCACCAGCTCATGGCAAATCCTAGCGGTCCAGCTCATCCCGCTTGCTTCAATCTCTCCTGACACATAGTTCGAGGGGAGCTCCCAATCCTCTGGTATGATTATGGCATCTTCATTAACAGTCTTGCGGAGCTGAGTGCCTCTTATAGGCATGATGAGAATGCTCCCCACCAATCTCGCACAAATGAGAGTGGATTTACCTTCGAAATCCATCATCGGCACATCATCAAACACTTGAATGGTATAGAGATTGGAGTAGAATGCCCTGATCAGTCTTGTGATGGTAGGTCCTTCCATCTTCAAAAAGGAGCTAATGTGTTACTTCTTGATAATTCTATGTATGATTTTGTTCCTTAGCAATCCTTCATAGTCTACTTCATAGTTCGGACCAAAATCTAGGTTATTTGCCCAATCCACCTTAGTGAAGAGGGTGCCTTCTTGAAAGGTTAACTTCTCAGTCTTTCCCTCAGCATTTACTATGATTTTCATGGAGGTGGTGTTCTTGAGTCTGAAAGTGGTTCTGGTAATCGCCATTTGAGAGAGGATTTGAAAAAAATTGAAAGAGAAGAGGAAATTAGGGTTCTCTAGATTTCAAATTCGTAGAAAGCAAGTAACCTTCTCTCTTCAATTATTCAACTTATATAGGCAATAGCATCTCTCAGGGGTACGTAGCGCTTCCACAGCTCAAGATGAAAATGAATGCTGAGATGGGCATTTGATTAACAGCCTCAGTAAAACGATTAGTTTTGATAAAAACGGTTCCTCTTCAAACACAATTCCTTTTGAAACGTAGAGCTTGAATTAAAACTGTGAAACTGTTTCTCACACCGTTACATTAAAAATATAGAGGGTGCTATCCACGTGTCTTCTCAAGGCTTAAACTTCAACACCTAGCCAAAATTCTAAGAATCCCATTTTCCTTCTTCTTCTTCAACATGGATTTGCCATTCCTATTAACTGCCTCAAAGTATTGAATTGCTCCTTTGGTAATGGCTTGGTGAAAATTTCAGTGCGTTGTTCCTCAAAAGGAATATAGCCCAGCTTCACATCTCCTATTAGCACATGATCCCTAATGAAGTGTTGTCAAATGTTGACATGCTTCATCCTGCCATGCTGAATTGGATTTTTGGATAGGTTAATTGCACTCTTATTATCACACATAACTTCAAGACAATTTGATTTTATACCATAATCTTCCAGTTGCTGCTTAATCCATAATAGTTGTGCTACACAACTTCCTGCGGCCATGTACTCAGCTTCTGGTGTACTTAGTGCGACAGAAGTTTGCTTCTTACTGTACCACAAGACAAGACACTCTCCAAGGAAAGGACATCCTCCTATTGTACTTTTCTTGTCAAGCTCATCTCTACCATAATCAGCATCTATGAATCCTCTAGGAGTAAAATCTGAGCTACTGGGAAACAACAAACTTGCTTCAATTGAGCCTTGCAAGTATCGAAGAATTCTCTTCACAGTGGCTAAATGAGATTCTCTAGGGTCAGCTAGATAACGAGCGCAGTAGCATACAGCATACTAAATGTCAAGCCTACTTGGGGTGAGATAAAGAAGAGAGCCAATGATTCATCTGTAGAATTTGTTATCCACAGGTTTACCAGCTTCATCTTTACTCATGATAGTATTAGTGGCCATAGGAGTGGACATTGGCTTTGAAAGTTCCATGTCAAATTTCTTCAGTACTTCTCTGGCATACTTAGCTTGACTAATGAAAATTCCATCTTCAGTCTGCTTGATTTGAAGACCAATAAAGAAATTGAGCTCTCCCATCATAGACATTTTGAACTCGCTCTTCATCTGCTTACTAAACTCCTTGCACAACTTCTCATCAGTTGCTCCAAATATGATATCATCAAAATATATTTGGATGAACAACACATCTTCCTTTCTTCTCCTGATAAACAAAGTCATGTCTGCTTTTCCTCTTTCATAGCCTTTGCTGATCAAGAAATTGGTCAGCCTCCCATATCAAGCTCTAGAAGCCTACTTCAATTCATAGGGAGCTTTCTTCAATTTGAAAACATGCTCAAGATTCTTCGAATCTTCAAAGCCAGGAGGTTGGAAAACATAGACTTCTTCTTGAATGAATCCATTCAGGAATGGGCTCTTAACATCCATTTTAAATAATTTGAAGTTCATATGAGATGCGAAAGCACACAGGATTCAAATTGCTTCAAGCCAAGCTATAGGAGCATAAGTCTCATCATAATCGATACCTTCTTGCTGATTGTAGCCTTGCGCAACAAGCCTAGCTTTATTCCTGACAATAGATCTATCTTCATCTAGCTTATTCTTGAAAACCCATTTGGTTCTAATGATTAATTTCCCTTTAGGCTTAAGAACTAGGTCCTAAACATCATTGCACTTGAACTGATCCATCTCCTCTTGCATTGCGATCATCCAATAATCATCTCCTTATCCATCTTCAAACTTCTTAGGTTCAATCAATGATATGAAGACTAGATGACTCATCATCCTACTGAGCTGACCTCGCGTCATCCCTAGATTATAAACATCATCAATTATGTTGTCTAGCGGATGGTTGCGACAGACTCTAATCTCTCTTGGAAGACTCGAATCAACTATTGGAGGATCGATAGTGGGATGAGGAGGAGGAGGTTGATCTTCACCATCATTGAAGTTGATAGAAAGATCCTCATCATCTTTGAATTCCTCAACAAGGGGGTCTTATACTGGGTTGGGTAGCATAGAGAGTGGTATACTGAGTGGATTTCCTTGCTAGGGTACTCCTTCATCTTCATCAAATGGATGTCTATCTGCATTGTTAGTTTCATCGAAATCTACATGTATAGACTCCTCTAACAGGTTGGTTCTTTGGACATATATTCTATATGCCATGCTGTTAGTTGAGTATCCCAGAAAGATACCTTCATTAAACTTAGGATCAAACTTTCCTAATTGCTCCTTGGTGTTAAGAATAAAGCACCTACAACCTAATGATTTGAGATGACCAATCTTATGCTTGCACCCTTGCCAAAGTTCATAGGGTGTCTTCTCAAGAATTGGGCAAATTAAAACCCGATTCAAGATATAACAGGTTGTGTTAGCAACTTCTTCCCAAAAGTACTTTGGTAGATTGTTATCACTCATCATGGATCGAGACATTTTAACTATGGTTCTATTCTTCCTTTCTACAACCCCATTTTGTTGAGGCGTATAGGGAGAAGAGAAGTTATGGTCAATGCCATGCGTAGAACAGAATTCTTCGAAATGGAAGTTCTTGAATTCACATCCATGATCACTTCAGATACTACTGATTTTAGTTCCTATTCCATTCATTATTTGGTTACTGAGCTTGACAAAAGATTCATATGTTTCGTCTTTGCTACTCAGCAAGGCTACCCAAGTGAATCTCATGATGTCATCCACAACCACCAATGAAAATCTCTTACCACCCATACTCATAGGCTGAACTGGACTGAAAAGATCTAGGTGGAGGAGCTCCAACGATCTTTTAGTTACTACAATGATTAATTAACTTAAAAGATTTCTTAACTTGCTAACCTAGTTGGCAAGCTGAGCAGAGTTTATCCTTTTCAAAGATGATGTTGGTTAACCCCACAACTAATTGCTTTTTGTCCAATTTGGAAAAATTGTTCATATTTATATGACCCAACCTTTTATGCTAAAGCCACGAATTATCACCTTATATACAAGATGCACATTAGTGAAGGCAGGGGATAAGTCAATCATATATACATTATTAATTCAAGGAGTTAAGAGAATAGTAGAATCAGTCTTATAGTCAATTACTAAACATCCTGTTGAGTCGAATGTAACCTTTCTACCTTTGTCACAAAGCTGGGCTACACTAAGTAAGTTGAACTTCAGACCTTTGACTAGAGAAACCTCTTCGATTGAAGGAGAGAGACTGACAATGCCACAGCCCACAATCTTACCTTTCTAGTTATCTCCAAAACTGACACTTCCATTTCTTTTACACTCCAATTATATGAACTAGCTTTCATCTCCCATCATATTCCTTGAGCATCCGCTATCCAGATACCACATTCGAGAGTCATTAGCGAATCTAAGGCTCACCTACAAAATGGTTACATTTTCTTAGGTACCCATGCCTTTGAACTAGGTCCTCCCTTGTTAGCAATGCTTAAGTTTGACCAGTCGTACTCGTCATAATAACCATTTTTATGCCTACACATTATTGTGGCATGTCCCGCTTTTCTGTAAAAACCAAACACCAATTTTACTTTGGGATGGCTCACTTTCTTCTTTTCAGAGGAATTCTTCCTCTTAGAATTGTGAGTTTTGTTATTCAAAGGTTGACTGTTGGCTGGAGGAGGATCCTGCTTCTTCTTCAAAGTTGTTACCTCAACAATCAACTCATCTAATTGCTTAGTGAGCTGCTATTTGAACAATCTTGATACTCAGATTTTTCTTGAAGAAAGGGGATATCAAGAGATAAGGAAACGAAAGAGTCTTCAAAATCTTCACATCTCCTCACTAATTCTTTGATGTTTTTCATCAACTTGTTAGTTAACTTCATAACATCAAAAAGTGTCTGGGTGAATTCTTCCATAGATAAGGGAATTTCAAGATGTACCTTAGCTTTATGAGCTTTTCCCTTGTTGCGCTCAGCTTTAGAGTCAATAGCGGATTGATCTCTACCAGAGGTAGATGTTGAGCCTTCGCCCCTTTGATTTTCGATGGCCATGAGACAAAGGTTAGCTGAATCAGTTGATTCCTCATTGAACGATGAAGTTTCTTCTAAGTTGCTCCAGGTGGCAGCAAGGGCTTCATTCTTCTTGTTGAACCTCTTCTTGAATCTGTCCTTTTTCACCTTTGGACAGCTGGATTGGATATGGCCTTTCTCTCCATAACCAAAGCATTTGATATCTTTTATGTGCTATTTCTTAGGTCTTTCCTTAGCTCCACACCATTGCTCAGTTGATTTGATTTTAGAGGGAAACTTCTTCTTGTTGAACTTCCCGTCCTTCTTCATGAAGCGTTTAAAACGCTTGGTCAAAAGGGCCATTTTCTCATCAGAGTTGCAAATGGTGGAATCATATGATGAATTAGCTTTCAAGACAATGGCTTTGCCCTCTCTTTCCTTGCTTTGACTCCTTTTGGAGTCATCAGAATACTTCCTCAGAGACATCTCATGAGTCAGCAAGGTGCCTATTAGCTCATCGTAGCTGTTGGTCTTCAAGTCACTAGCCTACTCAATAGCACTCTTCTTGGATTCCCACTCTAAGGTAAGAGTGCACAAAATCTTCTTGACGAGCTCCTCTTCAAGGAACTCCTTTCCCAATCTCTTTAGTTCATGAACAATGTTAATGAACCTGGTATTTATACTTTGAATACCCTCACTGGCGCCCATTGAGAACATCTCATACTCCCTCAGCATGAGATTGATTTTTAACTCCTTGACCTTATCCATCCCCTCGTAGGTAATCTCCAGCTTTTTTCAGATTTCTTGTGATGTCTCGCATCCTGAGACCCTGTTAAACTCAGTAAGATCTAGCACACAGTTTAAGTAGTTAATCGATGCGGCATTCTCCGTGAGAAGCCTCAGTTCAGCATCATCGTAGTCCTCGGAATCTACTGGGATATGAATTCTGTTACTCATAATAGTGGGAACTCTGGAGCCAAGCTCGATTGCAAGCCAAGCCTGCATGCTTTGCAACTGAATGACGTTTTTCATGTGATTTTTCCAGAATGTGTAATGATTACCATAAAAAAGAGGTGGCCTGATAACAAACATTCCCTCCTTTATGAGAATTGCCTAGCCTAAGCTAGAACTGTAGTTGTTGTAAGCCATATATGGATCTTGACTCAAAGAAGGTTAATCAATAAGTTGAGCAACTGCTCTGATACCACTTGTTGGTCCTTAGACAAGTTAAATTTTTATATACATGATGAGTTAATACAAAAACTTATAAACTGCTCAACTTCTTTGGCACAGTTTATCTACAATCTCTTGCTGAGTACTCTACTCAGCTAGTATTGGTTTTTCAAGCAAAACACTTAACAGAGATAGAATGATGAATGAGCTGGACACAGCAATAGCTAAAGTGAAAGTTCAGAACTTCAACACTTGAATTTATCCATGTTCGGCCCCAAGCCTACCTCTAGTCCTTGGATACCTTCTCCGAGCTTTGATCCACTAGTGTTCGTTCCTTACTTAGGCGGAGCAGCCTTTACAGCTGGTAGACACAATTTTTACAAAAAGTGCCTTTCTTTCTAACTACCACTCAACTCACTTTGGGCACCCTTCCCAAACTGACACTCAGATTTGAATATGAAAATGCAAACTGAATTCAACTTATAAAATGTTAAATCCTTACAATGTTAAATCTAAGTATTTGATTCTCTTTATTACAAATAGATTTGAAATGATTATTTGTTGATTGCTTGAATTTGGAATTTCATAAAGCTGGGAGTAATTGCGCTGAGTTTCAGCTCTTGAAGAAATTCGAGGTGATTCACCAAGTTTGAATTTCTGCTTCAGTCTTCTATTTATACTTGAAGTTTTGCGAAGTGACCTTTGCAAACTTTTCGGGCTCGCTAATCTTCAATTTCTCTTCTCTTCATATCTTTCGAATCTTCTCGTTGGAGACAGATTCTAGGACTGGTAGATAGAAAATTGAACGTTGAGGTACGATAAAATTCCGTTGGCAAAATCTCTTTTGTCTTCAAGCAATTCGGATTGAGAGAGAGGAGCGCAAAATGCAACGTGGAGTCTTGAGATTGGTTGACATTTGTTAACACTTGTAGAGGTGGATGGAGACATTGAGAAATGGTGCATGATAGAGAATTCCTTTTGCTTTGGACTTTAGTGAGGAAACATCAACATTCTGTACTAACACCTTTTGTCTTGTGAGGACCACTAGAAATCTTCTTTAATTTCAATGCTTTTTAACTTGAAAATTAACGAAAGAATATTCCGTCTCTCATAGAAAATGTTAGTAGCACATGTGTCATTTAATTCTCTAAGTGTCAATGAATACAACTTTTAATCAATAAAAGCTAACTCAGCACAACTAAGTAGATATTCTTCTAAACTACATAGTACTCAGCATAGATTCAACTTTTACTACTCTAAGCCATAACTTAATTAATTACTTAGCAAACTAAGTTGTTTTCCCTTAAACAAACTCAAGTCAGCTTTATTAATTAAGAGTATACTTAGTACTCAATTAACTATCCTAGTCAGTTTGCTATTTCCAAAACATTTAAGTACTGTGAGGTACGATTAACCTGGGTTCTACAAGGCAGATAGAGCTTGAAATCGACATTGAGAAGCACAAGAGAGAGCTACTTCTTGTGGGAGTAAGTGTTGCAGAAGTCAACAGAAGAGGGATGTTAGTTCAAGGACATCTAACTGGGAAAATAACTCTTCATGATGCCAATAAACCTTAGAAGCCATTTGAGGTCCTAAAATAAATTCAACCTTATAAATAGGTTGAGACTCTGAGGTAAAGTCATCCTCAAAGGGAAGTAGAGACTCAGAGGATAAACAAACCTCAAAGTCATAGCATGCCTCAATCGTAAAGACAAATGGTTAAGTAGAAGCAAGTCATCAGATATGATTACTCAAATGAGGCCAATACATCAAGAAAAATGGACAATCCTTAGATGTATGGACAGTACCAGAGGTAAACCTCAAACGTGCAAAGGAGGAGTATTCCTCAAATAGAAAGAATTCAAGATGCATTTGATCTATATCCTCCTCCACAATCGCAAAAACAACAAAAGTTCAACATCCAATGCAACTTTTGTGGAAAGAAGAATTATACAACGGTAGTGTGCAAGCACAAAAATAGAATACATGGCCTGATTTATTTTTTGATGCACCCAAACCCAAGGGAAACTAGGTTAGAAGGTTCTAACCATTTCCTTTTGTAGGTAAGCTTTAGGTTTATAGAAGGTTAAACATTATACATTAATAATGGATGCTTAAGGCATATAACAGGATAGGAAGACTCATCAATTTCTCAGGAGCGAAAAAGATGTAGAAGTGTGAGCTTCGGTGATAACAAAATGGGAGATATATTAGGAAAAAGAGTTATTGGAGCAGAGATCAAAATTGATGAAGTTCCACTGGTCGATGGACTAAAATTCAATCTTCTAAGTGTAGCTCAACTCTACGATGAAGGAAGAAAAATCATCTTTGACTCAGAAGGATGCTCAATCACTAACTGTAAGACAAATCAAACTCTTCTCTTTACAACTAGAATGAATAATGTTTTTATGATAGATATAAATAACAATCTAAGATATATGCTTAACGTTAAAAGAAGAAGAATCCTAGCTATGGAATAGAAGATTGGGACATGCAAACATGAAACTTCTTTCCAAATTAGCAAAACAAAAACTTGTTGAGGGTTTGCAAGTTTAAACTTTGAAAAGGATCATTTATGTAATGGATGTCAATATAGAAAACAGTTCAAAAAGAGATTTAAATATAAATCTAAATTTTAATTTAAAAGAGCCCTTGAACTAGTACATGCAGATCTCTTTGACTCTATTCAACCTGTGATCATGGGTGGACACATATTTACTATGGTAATAGTGGATGACTATTTCACGTATATGTGGGTTGTCTTGCTCAATAGTAAGGATGAAGCCTATGAAGGATTCTCCAAA
Organism: Euphorbia schlechtendalii; assembly: GCA_949673415.1. Classification (NCBI taxonomy): domain Eukaryota; kingdom Viridiplantae; phylum Streptophyta; class Magnoliopsida; order Malpighiales; family Euphorbiaceae; genus Euphorbia; species Euphorbia schlechtendalii. The sequence continues at coordinate 1,544 of CATIWQ010135647.1, read as the reverse complement.
CTGTGCAATAGAGTTGAATTTGAACAAAATGTATTATTATCAAGAATCAAAAGTGACCATGGCAGAGAATTCGAAAATAAGCTTTTTTATTGGTGATTGCAAAGTTTTGACTATACTAATTTAGAGGGCTTATATTCGGTGATGATGCCAAAAACCTTGTTCCCCACACTTTTCTACTGATAAGATAAAAGTTCAAAATACGAACAAGTGTTGTCAATACCGCTTATCAAAATAGAAAAATTGTGACCACTGCAAGTATACAGTTTTGATGTAGTTTTAAAAGATATCGATCCTATAGGGAAGGGATTCGGTTTTATAGACCAACTAGAGTTACGGGGTAAACAAAAATAGGTAATTTTGATTGGAGGGTTTGGATGATAGATGGATGAATAGATAGATGTATGAACAGACTAGAGAAGATGTAAAATATAAAGATATTCCCTAAGGATAAGTTTAACAGAGAAAAACATGCAAAATCTTCAAGAATATTTCGTACACTAAATAACTTCAACAAATACGGTTCTAGATGCTCTAATATTCAATAATTCACCACAGAGCAACACATGAGATAACTTTTCTAAGTCTAAGGTAAACGAATTATGACACTTATAAAAACCTGGATAACAATATTACTATGCTTAGTATGGGTCGCTCTCACATAGCCATATTTAGCAAGTTACCATTCCAAAAATGTTGGCTCACCAAACAACGTTATAATCACATGACCAGTGATTATACACAATCTTATTAACCCCAAAAGCACTCTTAAAGTTATCTCGAAAGCATATAACTTGATTAATATAAATGATGCAAGATGAAATACTTGTTATGACACATAAACATATCATAAACTTTGAATAGAAAGTATAAGCAGAAAATAAAGTAAAGTTGTAAGGTATGCAAGTGAAAGCTAAAGTTGATCAAATCGTATCCACTCTTTAATGGGAGTCATCAATTCCCGTAATTCCTGCGTCTACTTTGAATTCGGTCTCGACTCATATAGAACCTCCTCTAGGATGCTATTCTTTGTGAATTTCGAATAAAAGAATGTTGAAGAATGAAAACTTTTATTGATAAGTGCTTTGCATTTACACTCATACAACAAATTCTCGAATTTGTGTAGAAATATAGTGATTGAAATAGGAATCGAATCACTTTTACATTTTTCTCGCTAATACTTTGAACGTAGAAAAATCTAGATATTTTCACTCTATATCTATACACGCATACTATCATTCAATGCCATACATAACCCACCATGCATGAAATTGGTTAAGTTTGAACCCTATTTATAGAGTGCGAAGGGTTGCGTCTATCTAAATGAAGAGTCCTGTCCATTGACAAAGAGCTGCATCACTTCAATATGATTGGATGCAAAGATTCATCCTCATCTACAATGGATTGGCATCTTTTTATGACTGGTTGACTTCCAAAAGGTGTCTTTTCGGTTGGTGGTTGATGGAGATATATTGTTGTTATCTGGCAATTGGTAGTTGAAAAGAGATAATAATTAACCGTCACCAATAGCGATCGTGACTAATGGT